>JAGDQP010001220.1:0-66302 GCA_022664845.1 Lepisma saccharinum | reverse complement strand
GCATATTACATATACAAATATGTACCCAAACGAGTAAATCATTTTTTGCCTGTTACAAGCCTTTGATTTCGCAAACAAACGATAAATTAAACACATTTTCCAACCGTTAAACGCATGAGCACGCAATACGTGTGTGTGTGCGCATGGAAATGTGTACGGTATTCTTCAGTGAATTTCTTTAATGAAAATTTGCTGGTAACTAATAATTACATTTGGAGACATGATAATTAGCGCTGGTCAATATTGTATTATATTCAACAGTATTACCGTATTATTCCGTGTATAGGCGGCATTCTTTCAATTTTTTATTAGGGTTTTAGAAAACAATTATTTAAGATGTATATGCTGCATATTGCGAACTATGATTTTTAAGGAATTACAACTCGTGTATATTTCCATCATGATGACATTGTACACTTGCACAACGAATACAGTATCTAAAAATTACTGCCAGTTACTATTCACCAGGCTATATGCAGTTCTCAATCATTAGTGCAGAACAAGCAGTACATTTTGAAGATTTAAACTTCACTCACTGTCAATACTACTACTTGTAAACGTGTTATTATCTTCATACGTGGAACTACTGATACAACTGCCATCTATTATCATCCCAAAGCATGTCATTCTTGGTACTATATAAGAATGGGCTTCAGTATGGGCAATCTGTCCGGCCAACTCAGATATTTCTCTTGATTTCTCATCAAATTAAACACGCATGAGGAAGTCAATAAGATATTGAATTAATCAAATAGCTTTCCTCTTTAAAATTTCCCGCTTTAGTGAGATAGGTATTGGTAGTTCGCGTTGTGGTCACGAGGTGCTGTCTGAGCGTTTATAATCTAAGATCCGCTAGATGGGAACGTAGTCGCTTGGGAAAATATGAACGATAATACATATAGCTGATCAATAGTTCAATTCTTCGCATTCGTGTTTTCTGGAAAAGAAAACAGAGAGATTATTTGTGATCATCATAAGTCCTTGGCTCCGTGGAACTTCATATAACTGGAAAATTAATAAAAGTGGCCATTGTAAAAAAAAGAAACAAGAGAGAAAGGGTGATCTAGGGCTTCCGAAATCTTTGCAATAAAATAATTGAATTGAAAGAATTTACCTCCATTTTATGTAGAAATGTTGCAAGATATACTTGAGTCCATTTTGCGAGTCAGATAAGAAGTCATATGGGTAAATTTCAGAATGGTAGTAGTTGAAGTGCCTGCACTTCGTGGCCCATTTAAAACATATGCAAATCCCAATCTCTGCGTTGAATCGCGGTTGTGTGCTTCAAAATATTACGCGGGTACAGTGATGTCGGAATGTTGATGGAGAACTTACATCACTTGTTATTGGAGATATGACTTATTACTTAATCATGCTCCATGTACAGGATGAGACAAAAATCAGAGACATCCTGATTATTGTCTATTCTGAATTTAAAGAGGTATTGTACAAATATGAAACTTTGTAAACAGATGGGTTTGGGATAAGTTCTTCCCAGTATAGTGCGGTCTACTGACCATCTTGGATATCTTAAATGGAAAATGGACCATGTGACATTTTAGGGTAGTCTTTTATGGTAAATTCAATAGAGAAATAAATTTTTCAACGTATGCAGCCTGTTGCTTGTTTACAATGAGTTTTTAAATGAAGCACAGAAGTTAGAACTAACAAACAACTGCTTACAAATGAAACACAACATGTCCAAGTATTTTTATTTTTTCATTAATATGTGCTTGAAATGGTGTCACGTAACCCTTTACTATCTTAAGAGACATGAGGTAAAGCTAAGATGGCGAGCATATACCACCATACCGTCAAATGTTTTATATATAACAATATTTACATATTTCTAGTAGGGGAAAGTTTGCTAAAACGGTGATATGTAGATTTATGGTTAGTTCTATAATCGACCGCTACATTTCTAGTCAGCGCTAAGTTGAGGGCAAATCTGATTTTGGCCAATGAGAGGATGCAAAATAAGAGTTAGCTTGAACTTAGCGCTCACTAGAAGTTTAGCTGTCGATTGTAGAACGGACCCTTAATTGACTATAGTGTATATCCAGAAGGGGGGTTTTTTTTTTGTTTCTCAAATGAAACTTCAATCCTTCTACTACACAGGAATAAAGTGTATTTCATTGTTGTTATCATTTCTTCTGGAAATTGCATTTCCAAAAACAGTCAGCTCTCCCCGTTTTCCTCAACCGGTTTGATAAAATGGGGAGTCTTTTAAATCAATAGCAAATTTAATCAAGTATCGAAAATCATTATCATAAGTCAATAATCTCTATTTATGAGTGCAGAAGCTATAAGAACGGTACAGGAATTTTTTTTTAAATAAATAAATCACTGTGAATGATAGATGAATAATGTAATTTCTGTTTTGATAAATTATACAAAAAATTGAAAATTTGTTTTGATCAATTCCAAAATAATACCTCTTTCTATCGTAATATAAAACAGTGTTTAATTTATTTCAGAAAATATCTACTTAGAATCTGCATACACAAATATCGCGCCGCGTTTTGCCTAACAGTTTATTTCCTCATTTTGCTCAACTGCCCTAGTTTTAGATGTTCAAGATAGCTCTGCTCGGCAAATTGCAAAGGATGGAAAAGATACCACTATATATTACATCTAAATTAAAGTGAGGTACTTATATTTGACAGTGAACTGGTTTAATAAATCCACAATTAAGTTACAAATGTGATGTAAAAATAAATCTAAGCGTAGAAAACAAAATCCTTTTGTTTAAAACAAACTTCACTGTCAATAAATTTGTTGTGAAAAATCTACCTTTAAAATGATGTGCAATATGACCCCATTTTTCCATTTAAAATCTACACAAATCCAAAATGACACCACTATACCACCAAAAGCGTATTCCGTGATCGTCTAAGTATTCTCCGGAATTTTATACGTTTTCATTTGAATTTACAATATACTCAGTGTGGTTCTGATTTCCTCATTCCTCTGTACATGGGATATGATTAGGTGACAAACCATACCTCTCATAACAAGTGTAATAGCTCCATCAACACCCAGTCATCGTTGTATTCTCGTACAAGTTATGGAGATTACATTATAATTAAACACAACAATTAGGATTTGTGCTAGTTTTAAAAGGACAATCGCGATTTTCTTTTATTTGCGCCTTTAAGCTGTACTAGCGTGAATTTTGAATTTATTTACGTCCTTTAGGCATCCAATCCTCACACAAGACACACTAGCAATTTTATTCCAAATTTTGCAAAAGAAACTATTTGTACTCCCGAGAAAGCAATATTTGCAACATTATGATATTATCTTAATTTTAATTTTATTTATAACCTTTGAAATCTATGGCTCAGGCCGAAATAGAGTAAGGGGAAAGGATGTGTCAATGAGTCGTCTAGTTCAAGGTAGCATCCCCGCATTTTCCTGGTGTAATAGAGAAAAAACCTCGGTCAGGATGGTCAGCTTCTGATATCGAACCCAGGACCTTCAAAATGCAAATCCAACGCTATACCAACTGAGCTACAATCGCACCTTCTCAAGAACAGTGACAAAACTTATTTATTTTTTAAATACGTAGTGTTGCGTAAATAAATATCTGAGAACCATTCTTATTTGACAAAAATATCACAAGTCTATCTACATCGGTGTCCAATAGATAGCAGAAGTATCATCTTTTCGTTTGACGGATTTTAAATATAACTTCTCCAATAAAATGTCACTCCCTTCCTCCTCCTACAAAATTATACTTTTTTTTCTGTTTGTGTCACTTTTTCTTAGAAGGTCCGATCGTATTTTATATACTAGGGGTGAGTGAACAGTAAGAGTAGCTTACGTAAGAATTTGGATATATATACAAGATTAGTGAAAACATTCCTCGAAATTCATGCATATGGATATCTTATAGTCTTATCTCAATAATGAAAAGTGTTAGTGTATGCACAAACCGAAAGAAAGGTGGGGCGAAAAGCAAATCAAAACATTCAAATAAGAACAGGCACGCTAGATAAGCAGAGTATGAGAGGACATAATCATATACACAGTCTGTGAAATAATAGCTAAAAAAAAAAAAAAAGAGTTTCTTCGAAGAAATTGAAAATCATGTGTAGTTTCGGAGCTATATGTGCTTAACGTTAGGGCGGCATCGTTATAAATGACGTTAGCGCGGCATCGGATTAGCAAATCACATTCAAAATAATGTCGAATACATCTTTTTAAACAATATTTTTGATTGATGGAGTGCCATACGAATAAATTTCACAATCTAAGAATTTAATTGTTAAGGAATTAAATGGTTTAATATGGTAACCATAAATATCTCCCTTAGGCTGCGTTCGCCAATCATAAATATAAATGAATTAGATGTATTGGGTACTACTTTCGAGTGTTATTTGCTAGGTCAACCCCGCTTATGTCATTACTTGTCGAGATATGACCTCATTTCTGACGATGCCATTGAAACTTCAAACGCCTGTAGCTTCGAAACTAACAAGCAAACATACTAATGGGGAAGAAAAAAGCTTATGATTTTTCTTCCATCATGTTTAAAATTACAATGTACGTGCACACGGGCTGGAGAGCGATAGAAAAGTGTGGAAATACCCTTATATTTTTAATTGCTGAATTAAATGAAAAGAAAATGTACAGAAATGGATACTGGGTGGAAGGCACTACCTATTGAAGGGTTTGTTTATCATGACCGCCATCTTGAAATCCGCCATACTGAATCTAGATTAATTTTCTTAAATGGGAAGGGGGTCAAGTAACATGTCACTCCGGACTAGAATTTCACGAGAAATACATTTCTGATGTCAGTTTTGCCGTAAATGTACTGCTATGAGAGAAAAGGGTATGTAACACTCGTCTGGGCTAATGATGTAATAGCGTGAAAAAGCCCATTTCTTTTAGAAATAACAGAGGAAATGAAACCCATATCCATACAAATCAATATCGAGAGAGCACTGTAGGCCAGGAACAATTAGTATGCGCTTGGGTCTCATTTCCTTCGTTATTTCAAAACGAAATGGGTGTTTTAAGATTATTGCGTAATTACCCCAGAATAGGGTCACATAACATTTTTTCTAACAACAATAGATTTATGGCAAAACTGAAATCATAAACGTGTTTCTTGTGAAATTCTAGCCTAGAATGATATGTCACATAACCCCCTTCCCATTTAAGAAAATCAATCGAGATTCAAGATGGCGGACTTCAAGATGGCGGCCATGATAAACAAACCCTGCAACAGGTAGTGCCTTCCACCCTGTTGGAGGGTTTGTGTATTTGCTTTCCATTTCTTTCAGCAATTTACAAATATAAGGGTATTTCCACACTTTTCTATCACTCTACTGAAACAAGAAGTTTTCTGCCCCGTCAGTATGTTTGCTTGTAAGCAGATTTTTCGATTTCTTCAAGGGAACATTTTTCTTAGTTTCATGTGAATAATCACCTCCCCAAATTTGCGCCTTTATCTCGGGGACACATTGAAGAAATATATGGGTTCGGTACGACATCGAATTTCTTCGCCTTGCTCCGCTTCAACTTGTCATGTTTGGTTTGTGTCTATCCTTAGAAACAAGTAATGAATATGCAAACTTACAACAATCAAGCAATTTCAACAATGAACAAAAAAACAATGAAGCATCGGCACAGATAGAACTCCTTAATTGGTTATGAAGTTTCTTCCCTGATAGTTAGAACTCTCTAGGCTTGAATTTGTAGGAGCAGCATTGAAATTTCGTGCAACGATAAAAGTGCATCAGAGACATATGGAGGTAGTGGCGTCATCTACTATTAGAGGTGGTTATTTTACCCTAACCTTAAAGGTGATCGCGAAAAGAAGTGTGGAAAATTACTCTTCAAAAGAGCTGATAAAGTCTCGGTGCTATTTGAATACACTTTTATATTTCTTGTAAATAAAACTAAAATTATTGAAGACAAGGACATTTATATATATAAAAACAACTGTTTAAGACGGATAACATTTTTCAGAGAAGTTGGCAACACTGTCATCATGCATTAGCTCTTCTTAACATGATTCAGTCTGCCTCCTACACTCTCTAACAGTCAGTGAGAGCTATTCGGATGTGATGGCCTGTTTTAATGGCTCTGGGGTGATGGCGATTTGGGCTCCACCGGAAAATGACTGCTTTGCACCATCTGGTTGGATTGAACGAGGTCGCGAGTCAGTTAGTTAAAACTACCTTCCCAGTCTGATGCATTTGGCCACTTTACACGCACACACACACACACTCACTCACACATAGTAAGTGACGTAACTTTACGATACGTTAGAAATATCTTCTAACTGACAACACAGTGTACGTTTTCGTCATCCTTTAAGTTTGGCTAATGCTAAAAGAAGTATTTTATTAAACCAACTACATCTAGTTTCCTCATTGGTAGAGAGCATTAGCGTAGCAATTGAAACGAACCCACCGATCGCCCATCCTGTCTGAGTTATCTCTAGTTATTTTTTAGTCACGTTAGGCAAATGCCGATATGGTATGCTTGAAATTATGCCAACATCTTTCCAGTCTCCTGCCTGAGCTAAAGTGTTTTTCTTCCACATTTTTAAACTGAACTTACTTAAGATCTTTGAGAATTGATGGCTCAGGTAGGAATAAAGTAGAGCAAACGATGTACCATGCCGTCATTTGTCTGGTGTGTCTGTGGAAAAGCCCTGGAAAACACTCAGGATAGTCGGCCGCTGAGACCGAACCCAGGACTTCCCGATTGCAAGGCAAAGGCTCTACAAATTAAGCCACGACCGCTCGTTCCGAATATACGGGGCTAAAAAGCGCACCCGTGTATATACGGGGAAGATATATAGTTTACCCTGTTTGTCCGCCTGTACGCCCCGCCTCCTCCCTAGATCTCAGAAACTACAAGCCAGACAGAGATGAAGGATACACCATTGCATTCGTTGTGTTTTATCTATTCATGTGTCTTCTATAATGAAGATATTTTTTGTAAACATTTTTCCTAATTTCGAACTATCTATGTGATTATATTTAGTAACCGGGCAACGAAATTCTCTGTCGTTGACAACAAATAAACAAAACATTTGATGCATGAATGTAATTGTTTTTCCTCGTTGATATGCAACCTCGCATTACTTTCTTTTTTAAAATAATCGTTCAGGTTAATTAATATGTTTGATAGATCGACTTAGCATAAAGGAATTATTATTACCTCCTGGAAGGTCATTACATTTATTCTCTTTCCATATTAAAAAAAAAAATCTTGGAATATATTATTTTCTTGGGAGGATCCCCTTTAGCACCTATAACATACTTTTGCAATAATCGTGTATAAATAGACCACCTTGATGTTGTGACCCATCAGTTCTAGTGTTAACCCTAGATGGACCAAACTTAGAACGTAGCTTGAAGCACCAAGGGTGGCCTGAAAGGCCCATTCTATTGATCATGAAGAACGGTAGTTCTTCGAGTGACGCTAACCAATGACGGCCCGATTTTCATGCTTGAACTTGCATTTGAAAGCCCTTTGCATTATTAAGATAAAAAAGAATGGATCGGTAGGACCTCCCTGAGACCCCCTAGGGAGGTGCGAAAAAAAAATCAAAATTTCACATTTCTGATGATAGCACTGACTCTCTAGACCATATAGGCTGTCGAAACTTGCGGAATCTTATTCTACACTTCAATACCTTTCAAACGATGTATCGCACGTCGTTAAACTCAGTGAAGGGGTTCAAAAGGTACGACCTTTTTTCTTTTTGGCCGATTCACAGAATTTTCACAAATGATCGAAAAGTTTGTCTGTCATTTTCTCTGTCTTTTAGTTTTAGCACCAAATGGGTGGTACCGGGGGGGGGGGGGGGTCAATTGCGGGCGCTAATAAGTTGGGGTAAATCAAAACTTATTTTTCTGATATATTCTGATAGGAGTTACCGTTTTCAAGATACGGAGCCTATCCTGGTCCAAAATCGACCTTTTGTGTGAACACTATGCAGTTTTTTTTAAAAAACAGACAGCCTTACAAAATAAGTGATATCAGTATAAAAAAAAACTTTCGGGGTAAAGGGAAGAGTGACGCAAGAATTCTACTCACAAAAGAAGTGATATCCATTTTGCGAGTGATTTTTTTGTCACTATGGGGGAGGGAGGATCGTTTAATTTTATTAGAAAGGAAACACTTCCACCATAGTGACACAAGGAAAATCACTCGTAAAATGGATAGTACTTCTTTTGTGAGTAGAATTCTTGCGTCACTACCCCGAAAGAGTTTTTATACTGATACTAAAAAATACACTGAAAGATAGTTAAATTGTCTCAATTAATTAATGATTAACAAGTTCGTGCCAAAAAATTATTTGAAATTAGATTTAATTAACTTTCCGTACGAACAGTAGTCGAATTGGCAAATATTAACTTGGGGGTGGATGGTGGTGGAAATGAATGGTTAAAATTTTAATCTGTTGGTGAAAGAAATTCTTTGTGCATCAAAAATAATATTACATTTCATGCAACTGTAGTGATAATTAATCTTCTTTCATTGAACTACGGAGGGGGAGTGGCACTGCATCACCCTCAATTCGACTACTGAGTACAAAGGAAGTCGGAGGAAGAAATGTTTCTAGAAAGAAGTCTTTTTTCTTTCCTCATACGATTAAATACACTCGCAAGACTATAATGTATAGTATCTTCATTCAATGATATTGGAAATATAAATGTCTGAAGTTCATTTTCGAATACTTTGAGAAGCCCTTAGCTCCGAAACACGGCGAAATTTTCAGCCCGGTGACTAAGGCTATCTTCCTTATGGTTGAGGTACTATCAATATTTCGAAGCTTGGCGATGCTAATATCCTGACATGATTTTCAAAACATGAAGACGGAATTTACACTTTCACTACATATCCTTTCTAAAAATCCTCTTAATATTGTACTGTAAGAAGTATAAATTACGTATAAAACATGTGTGATCGGTATATTATGTTTTCTTGAGGGTCCATTTACAACGCTTATTGTACACTTGTTTTATTTGCAAAGATTGTTCTTTAAATATTTTTGTGCGCATTTTCTTCACAATATGCCTTCTTATAACTCCGAAATCACCTCCAACTTCTTGTATAAGAACATACAAATAATTTAATGTAACAAAACGTGTACTTCAGACGAAAAGTTTGTCTACATAATGCTGAAACATATTTGATATGTTCTTTTTTTTTTACAAAACCGCGATAAATGAATTCATTACCTTAAATAAACTGAATTATACATTTATTTACATCATCTGAGTGAACCCAGCAGTATTAAATATTTCTTGTGTATCATGTTGTGTGTTTTAATTTCATATGTTTGTTATATTCAGTAAGGGACACAAATCTAAAATTAATGAGGGCTTATCAATAGAAAATGAGAATGAGTTTATATTACTAAGACTCTAGACAGGGTGTAGGTGGACATAGTCCTTTCCGAATCAGTCCCCGCAAGGTTAAGTGCACTTAGTACACAATAGGTCTACAAATCCCTCAACATTACTGTAATCCATCCATTAACGTGGCCTGTCCGTTCTGAATGCTATACTTCACGAATATATAAATAATAGCAGAACTGCTTGAAATAAACTTTTATTAATTCCTGTAGAAAGTCACAGGTAAAGTCCTATACAGTAGAAGGTCACAGGAAAGTCCTATACAGAAGAAGGTCACAGGAAAGTCCTATACAGTGGAAGGACACAGGAAAGTCCTATACAGTAGGTTACAGGAAAGTCCTATACAGTAGAAGGTCACAGGAAAGTCCTATACAGTAGAAGGTCACAGGAAAGTCCTATAGACCCCCTTTCCTGTTAGTTCAAGTTTCAGGCGAGGACATGAAGAAAGTCGTACACACTAAGGTCATTACTGTATGAAAGGTGGGACACACATTCGATGTTTTTCGTGACCAAATATTGGAACCCACATTCTGCTCAAGTGTAAGTAGTCTTAAAGATTCGTCTTTCACAGACATGTCTCATGTTCAAGTGCACGTAACAATGGTCACGGTACTATCTGGGAGATTTAAAACATGTTTATCAGTAGTCAACAGTTATCTGGCGATCCTCATGAACAACAGTGTTATCGTTAACTCGTTCACGGCTGTTGCTGTAGCGTCCGGAATGTCTATATTCGGCGACGAAAACACTGATCCTTAGGGTCCGTTCTACAATCGACCGCTAAACTTCTAGTCAGCGCTAAGTTGAGGCCAACTCTTATTTTGCGCACTCTCATTGGCCAAAATCAGACTTGGGCTCAACTAAGCGCTGACTAGAAGTTTAGCTGTCGATTGTAGAACTGACCCTGTAACTCGCGCTGCTCAAGCCTGATTGTGGTTATGCAGTCTCTTAAAGAGTACTTAAGCTTTTGCCTTAAATAAATGCAACACCATAGGGATTCTGTCAGAATTTTCAGTTTAGGGGGTTCAAAACATTCGGGGTGTAAGTAGAGATTTGCAGAGATTCCCAAGCTATTGCGCCAAAAGTTGCCAACACCGAGCGAGGTATATGGCGTCAATAGGTACTTATGTGTGTGTGTGTTCCCCATAGGATTGTGTGTGTAGCTGTTTGTTGAGGTCGTACAGAAATTATTCTTCCAGCAAAGGAATGTATATCATCCATAGAAACTGTTGTTTTATAAAATCACTCACTGTTTGACGTTGTGTCGTTGTGCTTAATTGCGAAATATTGGTTATTAGTTTACTGTAAAACATTGCTTGGTCTTTGGTGGAAGCAGGCAAGGTACACCAAGTGCCATCTATGAGCAACGTTTGTAACTGTGTAGTTGTTGTCAAAAGACAGCCAAAGGTACAATTTCGAACACCAATGAGGGACAATTCTGAACACTAAGATGAATGTACATATCAAGGAGTTGTGAGGTAGCATTCTCACAGTGCCTTTCCTCTGGTGTCATTACAGATGTCACGACGGAAAATGAAAAGAAGAAGCGTCTCTTATGGGATGCTACTAGTATGGCAACAGCAGTGAAGAGCGTAATATCAGGTGATTTGTCGTTGAGAGGAGCATCTGCGTTATATCACATTCTACTGGGCACCCTCCACGACCGCGTAAGCAAGAAAAAGGATAGGCAGGTGGGACTCATTCCACGGGTATCAGGCAAAATTGGACATCCCACCGTATTGTCGGAAGAAATAGAGAAAGTGTTGGTGGCCTGATTATACTGACTCATGCAAGTGAAACGGGCTGCTTTTGATGTGGCTGCGGCTTGTGGAATTCGACACTCATGGAATCCAGATGTGATGATAGCAGGTGATGATTGGTTCAAAGCCTTTATGAAGAGGTACTCAAACATAAATTTGAGAAAACCAGAAGGACTATCGAGAGCTAGAGCTGAGGGTATGAATGAACAAGAAGTAAGGAACTACTTTCGCGTTTTGAAAAGTGTAATGACTGAGTTTGACAAGCCTCAATGCATATACAACGTCGACGAGACAGGAATACCTTTAATTAACAGACCCATGAAAATAGCAAGTCAAAAGCGGAAGCGTAAAGGCGTGTCACTAACAAATGTTGAGAAAGGGAAAAGCGTGACGGTCGTTGCTTGCTCCAATGCACCACCGATGATAATTTTCAAAGGGGTGAGGATGCGTCCTGAATTCAACTATGGTTTGTCTCCCTGTTCAATTGTGGAACTGAGCGACTCCGATTACATCAATGAAAATCTGTTCCTTAGGTGGTTGGAACATTTTTGTACATACAAGACGCCTGGCAGGGTTTTGCTTATACTGGACAACCATGGAAGTCACACAAATTTCAGTGCTTTGAAATTCTGCCAAGAACATGAGATCGAGCTCGTGGGTCTACCACCTCATAGCACGCATGTTCTTCAACCTTTAGATAGAACTTTGTTCAAATCTCTGAAGGCACACTACCACAGGAAAGCAACGTATTGGCAACATCGCCATCCCAACGAGAATCTGTCGAAACTCAGATTTAATCCTCTATTTTGCGAGGCTTGGAATGAGGCAGCTTCTGTTGGCTCTGCAACAAAGGGTTTCGCATGTACTGGAATAATGCCATTTTCGGACGCCATTATTCCGAAGGACAAATTTGCTTCTTCCCTCCTCTTCGTATGATCTTCCGCACAAAACAACCAGTCTAGGAGGAACGTTGAAACTAATGACATCTGTCCGTCAGAAACATCGCAAGTGGATGAATCACCAACACCACAGGAACACGATAGACCCTCCATTCTTCCAGATACACTAAATTCCTCCGGTTCTCCAGAAAATGCTATGGTCCGTATCATTCTCAAAACGCCTGAAAAGAAACCATCGACACGTAAAAGAGAACTGCTCACCTCGCTCCATCTTACAAGCAAATATCATATTGCTGAGGTACAGAGTAAAAAAGCATCTGTTGTTAACTGGCCTATTCCAGGAAAGAATAAGCTTCAATGCACAGCAGGATTGTCGCAAAAGAAGAAAGACATTAACTCCATCAAATGAGGATATATGTGGCTTCTGTCAGTTGGGCTATTCCTGATGAAAGGCGACTGGAGACGATGGCAGTCTTGCAACGTGTGGTATCACGAAGTATGTGTAGGTGTATAAGGTAGGAAACAGTTTTTTTTTTTTTTTTTTTTTGTGGCAAATGCATGTGATCGAAATTGTACCTACCTGTGTTCAGAATTGTCCCTGATGTGGTACATATCTGAACGCTCGTTTCCCAATCGAAAATGTATGCTTACGAACAGTGTAACAATTGTTTTTCGTTAATATTTCTGTAACACAGCGCATGGGTTTGGAACTTTGTTTTTACCAAAAACTGTCATATTCTTATGTTTCATTTGTCCACAAAATAAAAAAGTTTCTGAAGTGTTCGAAATTGTATCTCCTTACCTATCGTTCTTGTCTTAAACCAAATAAATTCCAGCAGATCTGAAATGGGTCACCGAACCCGGAAAGCGGAGCAAAGTATTTATTCTTTCCTTACAGTGTTGCGTTTGAATTGAACAGTGTATAAGAGAGTGAGTGCGACAGAGGTTTTATTTACCTTGAGAGCAGGAAAAATTTGACGCCGAAAAGTTTCTAACAATAGTTGTAATAATACATGGAAATATTATCATATCCTCGTAAAGAACAAAAATATCCCAGGTGAGGTAGTCGTGTGTTACGAGTGATAATCAATATTTGATCGCTGGGTAACCGGATCAGCCAGTCTGGTTTATTTGAGTGACTGGGTCAGTCAGGTCTCTTAGGACAAGACGGGGTTAGGTTTCGGAGTAACTAAAAGTGACCCGATTTGAACCATAGGTGTTCATTTGGAACCGATCTCGCTTAACCTCGACCTCGCGACGGGACTTCGACCACGCTCAACCTCGACCTCGACCTCGCTCAACTTCGACCTCACTCAACCCCGACCTCGCGACAGGACTTCTACCTCGCTCAACCTCGAACTCGCAATCTCACTTCGACCTCGACCTCGCGATTTCATTCTGACCTCAACCCCGAACTCGCGATCTTTCTTTCATCTCGGCCTCGCTCGACCTTGACCTCGCGATGGGACTTCGACCTCGCAATCTTATTTCGACCTCGACTTCGACCTTGCTCAAACTCGAACTCGCGATCTTATTTCGATCTCGACCTCACTCAACCTCAACCTCGCGATCGAATTTCAACCTCGACCTCACGGTTTGCGGTAGAAGTCAAATTAAGTCGAGGTTGGACCTCGCGAGGTTCGAACTCACGAAATTGAACAATGAAATGAACACCTACTGTGTAAGTCATGTCTATGGAACATTTCGCATCGGCGAATAACGAACAAATAAGGGCTGCAGTGCGTAAATGGTATAGCGTTCACCTCTGGTGCTGGGGATCATCACTTCGATCCCTGCCCATGCCATGTAGGCTTTGTGGAGGTTAAACACCGTCTGCGTGAATTTTCTCGGGGTGCTCCTGTTCCCACTTTCTTCATTCCATCAATTCATTATTAATCCGTCCTGAGCCAAAGTTACCTAAAGGCCTTACAAATTACAACACTGTTGTATACACAGGGGATATGTGGCATTTCCGCTCAGAACGGTAAAAGACTGTGCCAATATAGGAACAGAACACGAAATAGAGCAAACGGCCTTAGCTCAGTTGGTAGAGTGTTGAATTGTCATTCAGCGCATGTAGACGACCGGGGGTCGATACAAGCGGTCCATCTTGATACCCGTTTGAACAGCGTATTCCTCAGTCACACGAAGCAAATCATATCATAGTGTGTTAAACTTATGGCGTTATCCCGACCTGACCATAGATGTCAAAAAGCTATACATCAATTCAAATTCCAGCAACACGAAATAGTCTGAACAGTTTGGTTGAATTGACTAACAGCGTTTACCGCATATTTAACAATTTGGTGGAGTTTCTCTCGCATTGGTGTTGTGTTAATATTTAACACTCAGCAAAATATTAAATTAAAATAGGCATTTTTTTTTTTGTAGTAAAAACTTAGTAAACTTTATTTTGTATGGGCAATTTTTAGAAATTTTGGCTTCGGCCCGTCACGATTATCAATGCGTTTGCTAGTTAAAATTCACATCCATGCCCCATTCGGGATTTAAACCCAGGTTCTTCGAGTCGCTGGCATAGCACCCATACCCACACGGCTACCAGGTCGGCACCATTTTTTTCTGTGGTGTGACTTGAAGAAAATGTATGTTTATAATGTTTATTTCGAGGGGTAGAGAATCGAGCAGGGCTTAGTTTGAAGTTACCAGCCCGGGATTAACCTGGTGTAAGAAATACTCCGGAGAAACTTCAGACTAGTCGATGAATGAGTTCGATCACATAAACTCCGGAATAAGAAGATAACGCTTTACCAACCGAACCACGAACCAAATCAGCATCTTTTTTCAGTGGCCAAAATAGACCATTTATAATTTTGACAGAAGGTTACTGAACTGACTATGGTTGTTATAGATTGATATATTATTTAGTTGCACTTATTCATTACCTTCACGATTATTTATTAGGCAGGGATTAAATTCTAAACCGATCGGTGAGAGGGGTCTAATCCAAATTTGCATATATCAAACTATTGTAGAAACGCATTTTAAATACTGACTACAATCTTACTTGTAGCAGTAATAAGAGCACTAACAAAAAAAACTACTAATAAGGGTGACAATGCGATATAATAACAAACAAGTTAGAGCTGCGATTCTACCAAAAATCACAAAGGCTATCCGGTTTCTTGATAGCATTTGGTTCATGAGATATTTATTTTGGCATGGGCTGGCTACGCTGACAACGGGGTTCCTGGGAAATCGCAACGGTTAGCTATTATTTTTCACTTTTACCCTTATAGAAATGCTTATATTCAACTGTTAGGGAAATTTCATGTAAGTAGTCGGGATCAAGCCCCCTTGCCCCACACTCCTTACAAAACTTACATTTGCATATGCACACAATTGCTATTTTATTTACACTTTCCCCTTAGAGAAACAATTATTTTGTACTATAAATAAATTTTGATGTAAGTAGTCAGGGGCAAGCCCCCCCCCCCACAGATGCCTATCTTTGCCCATGCACGTGCACTTTGACAGATAGTCTAGCTAGGATATTTCCAACGACACCTCAATCATCTCTCTACACCTCATGGTTCATGAGATATATTTTTGACATGGGCTGACAACACTGATAACAAAGTTCCTGGGGAGCGGGAACATCCGCAGTATTTTCTTATGTGTTAAACAATGATTATGCCAAGTTTGTTGCTGCTATCACTAATATTATGCAAGCTATTTAAGAAAAGGTAATTTTATAGAAAATAGGTTGGCAACTCTGAAAAGAAAGATGCTCGGCAACGTAGTCTCTCTCAGTGTTTTGTTATTGTGTCGAATAATGTTTATGCCAAGTCTGGCGTAGCTATGTCTAACTAAATGCAAGCAGTTTAAACAATTAATTTAAAAAAAATAGAAATGGGTTGGCAACACTGAACCACTGCACTAATCAGGACTATTCCAGGGACCCTGAGCTAGTTTAGTAAAAATCTTTCCAACGACACCTGATGCATCTCTCTGCCCTTGTAGTTCCTGAGATTTAATTTCTGGACACTAACGGACAGATTGAGAGGGATTATAAGTTCCCTTTTAGCTATAGCATTTCTTTCAAGGGATCTAAAACTTAAATAATAAATTTACTTTACTTTTTTTCTCTCCTGGAGTAGCATCTAGCGACTGTCATTTCAATCACGGAGTGCAAAGTTAGTGTTACAACACCCACATGGCCTCGTAGGTCAGTGGTGCAGCGTTGGCGTAGCCTTCGAGAAGTCGTGGGTTCAATCCCAGCGGCCGACCATCCTGACAGGTTTTCCACGGTTTTTCATCACTCCCACCAGGCAAATACCGGGATGGTACCTCTAACTTAGGCTCTGGACTACACTTTCCTACATCCTTTTTCCCCTTCTTTCCCAGCCGAGCCTTAGATGCCTAAAGGCATAAATAAAATTAAATTTAACCCACACGACCTTCATCACTAAGGACTATTCTCGCGCCCGCTCCCACTTTTCTCATTTTTCAAAATCTAAGAGTATTATCATTATTTTTAGAACATAGCGCACTAGTATTTACAAATTACTACGAAATAAAATAAACAACGATCTCGAGATCTTATCGATTGATGAGTACTGAGACTTCATTTAAATAATGACGTCATAATTTTTCAAAACGTATGACTCATGAATGGAGAAGACCTCGAGATTGAGGGGGCTTTCAGTCTAATAACTCTACCAGGTGGTTCAGTGACCATAGCCACTAAACCCCGACACCCATTTTTTTCTGTTTTAAACTTCAACCTCGACCCCACTCAAATTCGACTTCACTTAAACTCGACCTCGCCAAAGGAGTTCAAACTCGACATCGCAACGGGGCTTCGACTTCGACCTCGCTCAGCCTCGATCTCGCGATCTCATTTCGACCTCGACCTCACTTAACCTAATATAACAAATACGTTTTTTCATTCCCGCCATCTCAACTCAAATTGAAGGCATGGGCCCGGAACTTCAGTCATTTAAAACGCCACATTTTCCCTTCCTTCCTTCACTCAACCTCGACCTTGCGATCTCACTTCGACCTCGACCTCACGGTTTGAGGTCAAGATCAGACCTCGCGAGGTTCAACATCTCTGGCTTTCCAACCAAGATAAAGTATAATTTTTGTTTCTCCCCCATTCAGGCTACATGGCCTGCCCATCTTAGTCGTCGGGATTTCATTATTCTTACAATATTTGGTGAATCATACAGTCTATGGAGTTCACATTATGCAGTCATTTTGTTCCGTTTCGACCTGTATATCTTTCTTAAAACCTTATTTTCAGACACACATAATTTATATTCATCTGTTACGGTATTACTCAAACTTTCGCAACCGTAAAGTATTACCAACAGGAAAACCGTTTTGTATATTTTTAATTTCAATTTCCTTGATATTAATCGCGAAGTTCGGAGTTTCTGGACTAAATAGAAACATGCGTTGCCCAATACTAAATGACTATTTATTTGTTCCGTGACCTCGCTTTTGCTTATTATATATGCTTCCTACTATGTGAATTTGTTTACTTTCCGATGTTCTCATTCTTAATTGTTATGTATCTATTTCCTTCATTCTCGGTGTTTCGGCTTGTTATCATGTATTTTCTTTTCTCTATGTTTACCTATAGACCTATCTCATCGAAAGCTTCTACTAAGACATCGGCGTTGCTTTCTAGTTCATCTGCATTGTACCCTCACCCGCTTTTACGAGCAGTTGATTTAAACCATTCCATGATAGTCCCATTTTGTCCTCTTTAATTTTTTAAATCGCATATTCTAACGCAAAGTTAAACAGTAGTGGTGACAAGGCATCGCCTTGTTTCAATCCGTTGCGAATCTTGAAACTATCTGACATATTATTATCTATCCGTACTCTCCTCATGGGGTCGCTGAGACACATCTTCACTAGTTGAACCATTTTTTTTCGGAATTCCAGATCGTATCAGGATACTGTATAACTTTTCCCTTTTGATAGAATCATATGCTTTCTTAAAATAAATGAAAAGAGGGTAAACAGTACAATTGTATTCCCATTTCTTCTCAAGATTTGTCTGATGGCGAAAATCTGGACCAACGTGGATCTATTTCTTCTAAATCCACATTGGTGATATCCGATATCCATTGGTATATCATCTACGTATACACTTAGGCGTATTAACAGAATATTACTTACGAGAAATCGGAACTATTATTGAGTTTTTTCATTCCTTTGGAAGCTCCTCCTTTCTCCATAGAGTACGTACGAATTTATGTAGATCCTTCACTCGTGCCGTTCCTCCCGCTTTAATTAATTCCGCTGGAATATTGTCTGTTCCCGCGGTGATTTGAAATTTTTCAATTTCTTTACCGATATTTCGATCTCGATCTCGCTAGATTCGGGAATCCTCGATACTATATTTCAAATTCCTCTGTTTGTTCTCCGTTGTGTACATTAAGAGGTTTGTTGAAATAACTTTTCCACACATCGACAATTTTACTCGGATCCGCCTGAAGAACTCCACGTTCATTTCTAATCATCTCTAACCTGGCTGGTAACCATTCCTTAACGAATTTACCCCTTTGTATAGATCTCGTATGTTAGTTGTCTTCCCGTTTTCCTCTGTCTCCTGAATCTTCAGCATCAGATATTCTCGCTTGTTGTTTCTGAACCTGCGTGTGGCGTTGGGTTTCGCGTTGCTGTAGAGGTTGGTATTTGCTTCGCTTTTATTGCTTAGCCATCGTTGTCTTGCTTGTTTTTGTTCCTCATGAAGTTTAATGCATTCTTCATCAAACCAAGGTTTGTTTTTCTGTTGTTCCTTCGCTGCGCCCTTAACTGTATCACGAATTGCGTATCACATTTTACTTACATAAATAAATATCGTCTTTCTTATTAATCGAGTCGGCTAAAATTTCGAACCTATTTGAGTGTTTGAATTGGTAATCTGCTCTTACGCTCGGATTATTTAATCGTTTAACTTCGAATTTAAGTTGTTTTGATCCATTGTTTTCTCTGTTCGCGATGCATAGCTTTTCCCTCACTTTTGTGATCACTAATTGATGGTCGGTGTCACCTTCCTCTCCTCTGTAAGAGCTAACATCCATTATATTGGTGTGTCTTGGTCTGTCTAGTAATACGTGATCGATCTGATTGAGAGTTTTGCCAGCCGGAGATACTCATGTGTAATTTCTGTATGTCTTTGTATTCAAAGTACGTGCTCCTTACCAGCAGGTTTTACGAAATCGCGAAAGTTATCAGTCTTTCTCAATTGCTGTTGGTCTTTTCGTGAAGACTTGATTTGCCTGTAGTAGGTCTATATTTTTTCTTCATTCCCTTCGTTAGTGTTGAAATTATCCCACACAATTTTCGTATTATACTTCGGTAATCGGTCAAACAACCTTTCTAGTTCTTTGTAGAATGTATCTTTGTCGTTACTACCGGAGTTAGAACCTTTGCGATTTTTAGTATAATCGCAGAGATAACTTATTTTGTTACGTAATGCATAGCATGAACTCCTTAAACGTGAATCTGAAGTTACAAAATAATTGTGTTAAATCTTCCTAAATTGGCACAATAGAGCAAAATAGAGCAAAAATGCACATATATCCATCCGCTACACTTCGATTGGACAGAACTAGTCCTCATAATTTTGTAAAATACATTAAAATACAGAATGCAATGAGGAATGTAGGGAATGAATTTCTGGTAAAGCATTGAATACTAATTCACTTAATGAATAGAGTTATTCTGTCTAAAAGAGATGACAAAAAATGTTCGAATTAGATAGAAGCTTCCCGGAAACTCACTTTTCGAATGAAAAAAAAAGAGAGATTGTCAGATTTACATGAACTTACTTCTCATTTACCAAGAACAAAAGTAGTATTAAAAAAAAAACACACAGAATAAAAGAAAAACGCATTTTCAAAATACAAAGGAAAAAGAAGGAAAATTATTGGATTGGTCTTCCCATGTTCCTAACATTATTAGAATGAATGGTCAGAGTATCACATTGGTCCCATCCCCCATTTCTCGAATGGAATTTCATTTGGGCTGTAATGGTCAAATCAGGCAGTTTCTGTACGCAAAGATCGAAATGGCTTCAGTGCGTAGAGTAGTGAAGATAGACTGAAAGAATATGTGGAACAAACAAAAAAAATAAAAGAATGGGGGAGTAATTGTGGTAGGAAAAGTTGGATGAAGATAGCAAAGAGGGTTAGCTCGTTCTTGGCAAGAGAAGAGCGCTAGATAGAAGTGGGTGAAAGTTGTTGACTATAAGTTTTCTTTGGGTTCATGTCAGTTGAACTGAAGAGAGGAAAATGGGAGGGGGGAATGGAGGGGTCGAACTTCCTCCCAACATGCATCACGATAGAGCAACCCACTCTAGCATTCGTTTTTCGGAGTCTAATGGAACAAGGCATTGAAATTGGTCCTACACATCTCTTCTCGGTTCTGAAATTCACTTTCTGCATAATCCAATGTAAAGCCGGGGAATTTTCTCCTTGTCTCCCCTTCCCCCGTTTCTTGATTCTGTTCAGCGAGGGAGGGTAAAGGGGGGGCCGAGGAAGGATATGTTTTTGCAACGAAGGGAAAAGAACGGAGACTAGATGTTGCAGTGGTTTGCTGACTTTTCCCATCCAGCAACTTTTGTGGTAAAATGCCCATGAGATATTCCCAGGGGTACACCACCATCAGGATTCTGGTTTTCTTTTTCTTTTTTGGCTAGATGAGAGAGAGAGAGAGAGACCCTTCATTGATCGATGAACTCACGTCCATACACATATACATTCGATGCTACTGTGTTGTATATTCTGACATGCTTGAATCGTTTAATGAACAGAAGTTTTTATATTCATGAATAATAACAATAACATTAATATAATAGGTTTATTTATTTCTAAACTTCTTGCGATATAAGTCTATTGGTTATTGAACTCGTAAGTTCATCGCCGCAGTAACAAACTAGGCAGCATCATATCAGTTTTCATTAAAAAGATTTCTCTCTTTAAAACCCTTTTCGTACGGGATTCAAAATTTCCTTTTGAACCCTCTAGACATTTTTGTATTTAAAAAAAATCACAGAACAAAATATTTATTATACCTCTTTGACTTTCCTATTTTCAAAAATGTATAATATGCTATATTTAACAAACATTTCCTAGTGTTTCTGAATGATTTTCTTTAACTACTTTTATTAAAAGAAAACTAAATAACACATTGTGATGTGTGAAAAAATATTTGTTCATAATTCACGAATAAAAAAATATAAGTTTGCAACATTGTTTCTTTACAACTATTACGTATAATGAACATAAATTACGTTCATCATCTTCTATGTCTTTGTCGGAATGGAAAATCGTCACTAACTTCGAATCCTGAATCCGAATCTTCCGGGGAAAATTTTTCAAAATTTTCACCTAAATTACTCGACTCCATTTGGCTAGCACAAACGACAGCTCTCAACCTATTTGCACGTCAGTACGAAGAAGCCTTTGCTGTGAAGGAAAAGACACACCCACTTCATCTAACAGCTAGAAATTAGGAAGAATACCCTATCAGTAATGCTCTAATACACTATTAGTGGCCTGACTTGTATAATCATCTACCAATATTGTTTTCAGTCAACTGTATTATGAGAGGAACAGAAACACATCTTTACAATGGTGTTAATATTGTGTCCTGTGCGAGACAAACGTCCTAGTGATAGTGAAAGGATTGAAATTTTACAATTAATTTTTACCAACACTGTATATTACCGGATTTTACCGGATTTTACTGACACATTTTTACCGGATTTTACAATTCATTTTTACCAAGATTACCGGATTTTATTGACACTTCTAGTAATTGTGGGAAGTGATCAAAAGAAATTTCTACAAAAAATTCTTCAGTTTGAAGTTTAATATAAACCATGACTCACTTGCAATTGAAAATGATGCCGATAAAAATTTGAACTATAATGAACTGGTTAATATATTCGCTACACACAAAGCAAGAAAAGTCAATTTTGTATAGACAAATGTAATAACTGATAAGAAAAAAAAAATATTTCTCTTATTTATTTGTAGTAATTCAATTTCTTCCTTTATTATTTATTGCAATTTCTGTCTTTATTATTTATTTCAATTTCTTTCAAGATTAGGCTATATAGTTTGATCTACGCGTTTCACAACCAATCGTTTTACGACTCGTGTGCTTTGCGGCCCGAAATACTGACTCTTAGTGAAATGCCATTGTTAAACCTGTTATCACGAATCACTAAATTGATAATTTCTTATCTTTTAATACAGGTAAGAAGCTTGTTCCTTATTTCTGGTTAGGTCAAATTAAATTAGATTACCAGTTTCATTTTAGGAGCAAGATACTACAATTGGAGAGAAAAGGGAATTCATTTAAAAAAAAACATCGGAATTCATTACTTATGCAATTTTATATACACAGTGATGTAGTAAACCAGTTTCATAATTAATATAATGTAAAACCATGCGAATGCCACTAATTAATGCCGAGAGAGCGAAACTGAATTAGTTAAAGTCAGGTTAGATTCTCCCATTTTTTATTCCGTCAATCAGGTGAGTTCTTCACTATTTCAAGTTTTCTGCTTAATTGCTTGTCTCTACCTGCATTTGGTACCTCGAGACATTATTTCTTCCTTACGCGAAGTTTTTTCAAAGTGTTTTCCTACAAAGAAAAACTGTTAAATATACTTTGGGGTACCTCAGAGTTCCATGGACCCGAGAGATGTTGCTGAATACACAGTTAATATGTAATATATTTTAACATTATTGAATTATTTAATACATCGCTGACTCTAAAAAAAACGTAGATTGGTTGCAAAACGCACGATTAATATTCCTGGGGTCGCAAATCGCACGATATTCTATATAGTCGCAAAATGTACGGTCACAAAACGCACGGATTAATCCACAGTAGTAGAGGTTCAAAATGACTGTTGCATTACACCGTTGAAACTTTAGACTTAGCTACAAACTTTAGAGCATGCTTTATTACAATGTAAACAAATTGAAGACCACAGGAAAAGAACGTACTTTGTCCGTTTTCTTTATTTTACAGAAAATCGTTTTAAAAGTCTGTAATCAGCTTTACGTACACCTGCGAATCAAATAAACATTTGCTTGTAATGGAAGGGTTATACATATTCCTTTCATGCATGATAGCTTGTTAAAAAGACTCTTCAAAGAGCAAAAACAGATGGCACTCGTATCACAATTTGGAGAAAAATACACAACGTACGTTTTTTTCTGTATTCTTCCATTGTCGTTATATTTGAGCTGTATCACAATTTTGTGTGTATCATCGATCGTGTGTCATATGATGCATTAAAGTTCCCTCTGTCTGTAGATTTGTCAATTTGTTAGCTGACGTTGTAAAAAATATTTGAAAGCTACTCAATTAGTGTAACGAAAGTTAAAGATATATAGCTAGAATTTTGCGCTTTCAGCTTACTCACGGTAATCATTGACTTGCCCTAGGGATGCGACAGTTGCTCCCTATTCAATCACATATAAATAATTCAATCGACATTCCAATCACATAGAAGTCATGAGCTAATCAGCTCGACACTTCTAGCAAGAAACGACATTATTCTGGCTGGCTGTGTGTTATCAACTACAGACATTCAAACATACATCCCACAAACTCAAAGACAAACTCAAAACACTTGGAAGGCATGAGCAAAACTGCTCGATAATTCAATTTCAAATACCCTCATTTACTGTGACTGACTGACTGTGTTTTCCGGATGTTTGAAAGAATTGGATGTCTACTTGGGCATTAGTATCAAGAAGCATAATCAATTAAATCAACGTTTTGAAGTAGAGAAATCGGGAATTGTGTCCATTGATAAGCAGTAGGAATAGAGTTTTGGATACGATACTCTTCGTTAATTCATCGAAGGTCTTTTCGAGAGACAGGATCGTATCTAGAGAGGATAACCATACTTGAGTATTCACTGCACTCAGAGCTACTTTATTTGAAAAAGCATAACGTGTTCATCACGTTGTATCTTGTTGCCTTGAACTGGATATCCGGTTCTATTCCTTACTTACTGTGAGTGGGGGTAGTCTCACGCACTATATGCTCCTCGTCTACTTCCACAGTGAAGTTTTGCGGTATGAGATTGACATCTTTTGGAGACAGCCACTGATCGGAGGTTGCGCCTACTTTCGGTTGAGGAGTAGATTGGGATATCTATCCTGGGCAGTCCGATGGTAATTTCTATGAATACCAATTCACCTTCCACTCTCAACTCTCTTAAAATATGAAAACAATTCGAAGGAAAGAGCGAAAAACAAAACAATGAAAGATCCTAGCTGTTCAACCAAGTAACCCAGATCTACAAAGAGAAGAAGCAGATACCACACATGTTTCTCAAAGGATCAAGACAAGAGAAGCGTTCAAATCAAATCGCCCTACAGAAGGATAAGCTGTTCCAAAGAAGCTGTGCTCAATTGAAGAACAGGATTCAAATGATGTACCTGAGCAATTACTGGAAGAGGGATTCTCATACATTTTAGAGGGGAGTACCTGTGCATCAAACTCATCTCTTTTAGCCGAAGAAGACTTACCTTCTCATATATCTTCATCCTTCAAACAAGATTTTCCTATAAATCTCTCTTCCTTGGCAACTAATTCTCTGCAAAGGATGTTACCACGCACCAAAGATAAAGCTAATAATGAGCCAACAAACCAAATAGGTAGTCCTAAAATACCTCCTGTAGGACAGACTCACAATCAGAATCAAATTTAAAAATGTAACAATAAGATTTCTAGGATAGGGGACTCAAAAGATAACAGTAGTAATAATACTAACCAACAAAACAAAGTCCAAGATCCAAACAATGAACAAGTAAAGAACAGAAAATGTGTTGTAGTCATAAATAATTTGCAAAATGACCTTACTCATTCAATCACCTTACACACACCCACACACACAAAAAAGAAAAATAGTAATCTTCCAAAAACAGATTTGTTAGCCTACCCAACACAAAGACTCAATGGTATTAAGTTAAAATTCAAAGATAAAAATGGTAAAGAGAGGTGTGTTAAGAAAAGATTTTGATCGTAATGCTAAATTTAGTATTTTCGATGAATCGAAAACAAACTATCAAAGCCTCTTCCCAAAGTACTTTTACATGTGTGATCAGGGGGATTCCTATACCACTATGCAAATGGAAGAATTAAAGAAATATCTAATAGAAGAGAATTTTCCAATCACAAACGTCACCAGAATACAAAAGGGCAATGGCCCGCTTCCGCTTGTCAGAGTGTTCACGAAAGACCCTAACCTTGTTCGTAGACTAATTACAAATGGAATAAGCATTGGATACGTCAGGTATCGAGTAGAGGAATCTAGAACTGCAGGTAGATTGCCTTGCGAAACATGCTTGCAATATCATATTGGTAAACCATGTAATAAAATACAAACATGCTTGAAATGTGGTAATTCTCATCAAAGTGTCTATTACGTGTACAGAGCAAATTAATAAAAACTTTTGTGCAACTTGCAAAATAGAAGGGCATAGAACTGGCTCTTCCACTTGTCCACAAAGACAGCTAAGCAAGGTATTCCTATTTCTCCGGAGAAAGTTTTCAGATCAGCTAACAACAAACCACCAACAAATTTTGCAGATCTTTTCACACCAAATAAAACCAACACTGATGATATGGATGAATCAGTTCAGAGCAATACCCTTACTTCTACAAAAGAACAAACTTTAATCAAAGCCATAAATGAACAAACTAATATTCTTAAACGGGTGTCCACTGTCTTGGCCATGGCACTCCCTCACAGTACCTACCCTAGGCTAAGCAATGCAGTGAAGACAGTCTCTGATGAACTACTGGAATGTACATTTCATCCTTTTGACAGATGATTAGTAGAAGACGAAATAGGAAATCTCAACGCAAGTCTTTTCCCCACAAAATAGATAATATAGAAATCACCTCCAAAGATATTTTACTTGACACTTTCTTATCAAAAGTATAATGACAAGTGAACATGTTTTCAACCACATTAACGATGCACAATCAGAAGTAATTCAAACATCTAATTTAATCAGACATTTTTTCGCACAATATTAGAGAGGAAAGATGGACACCCTGAAAATGTTGATATCTTACTGCACGATATACCAGCTGTCGAAATTCTTAATGTTCTTAAGAAAAATTAAAATGATTCTCCTGGACCTGATGATCTACCATACTTCTGCTAAAATCTCCCAAATGTCTTCTCTTCATTCTGGCCGCTCTCTATAATTCAACAATTAAAATTGAATTCGTTCCCATTCATTGGAAGAGAGCATTCACCATACTAATTCCTAAACCTAATAAAAGCAGTTCAAACTCAGATAACTACCGTCCTATAACATTCACAAATACAATCTCTAAAATTTGAGAAACTATTTTGGCGAATAGACTATCTAAATATTTGAAAGAGAACTTTGTATTTCAAGCAAAATTTCCACCATTGACCAAAATTACGCCGAATAACTACAGATATACAGATATATCGTGCTGGGGCCATTTTTATGCACTTGACCAGTGCCTTCGACACAGTCTGGCACGATAGCCTGATTTACAAACTACATAAGTATCAACTTCCCACCACATATATTAGATGGATAACCAACTTTCTAAATGACAGAACTACTCAAATTAAAATAAATAACGATCTCAGTAAGGATATGCATATTAAAACAGGTGTACCTCAGGGCGCTGCTATGAGTCCCATCCTTTATCTAATATATGTTAATGATACACCGCTTCCAACAGAAAATTGTACAAACCTAGGTATATTTGCGGATGATACAGCATACTGGTCCATTGCCATAATCCACTAAAGATGTAATTCGTAGACTGGAATCTATCACTGAAGAATTTGTATATTGGTGTAACACTTGGCTTCTAACTTTAAATGAGAATACGATTCAACTTGTACTCTTGTATTCCTCAGGACGTAATACTATTCGCGACAAAAGTAAGCATTTGACAATAATAATAGAAAGATTAAATTTACCAAATTTATAAAATACTTAGGAGTTCTTCTGGACGAGAGGGTGACATTCAGAAAGCATATTCTAAACTTACGTAAAAATGGTCTACGAGCGCATTCCACGTCAAGAGTAATCTACTACAACGACAATCTCTCTATGGGGGATAAAAATGCATCTATACAAATCCATAATTAGAGCTATCATTACGCACGGACACCAACTTTTTAATTCTGCAACAAATATAGCTCCTCTTTTGAAAATCGAAAGATATACCAGTAGATTTGCTTTCAAACTCTGGCACGACAATATAGAAACTCTTTACAGAACAACAGGTTTCACTCCGCTTAACAAATGTCTAGAAGATCAAAAAAAGAAATATTTCACCAAGGCTCAACACAACAAACTTCTACTATTGATATCAATCAGTTTGGAATTCCAAGATACCATCCACTCACGTATCAGGAGGGGAATTTCTACAATCTCAAGATAATTACCCTACAAATTACAAAAACAGTAAATAATTATGGAATGTAATTGACTTGATTGCCTATCTGCTGATGCTACGCGAACGGTTGGAATACATAGCAATGAATATTCCTTAATCAACCCTACATTCCAAATCATGCCTCCAGAACCCATTCACTTTCTTTAAATGACTATGTGTGCCATTGACGCAACATACAATATACCAACGAGCAAATTCGATAGGATTAACACAAAAATTATCCATGGTCCTTTACTAATATCGTTGTATCCGGTTCAAATTTTACTTACTTATTCTTACTCTATGGCTTACGGAACTCGCAAGTTCATAGCCATAGTAACAAATGTTCGCCATCGGGATCTATCTTGGACAAGTTCAAGTTAGTTTTCATCACAAACACCTACTTCTCAAAGATCTCTTCTAATATTGTCCTCCCAACGTCGTATCGGTCTTCCCAACGGTCTCTTTCCCTCCGGCTTTTCAGCCAAGATGGAATATAATCTTCGTTTTTCTCCCATCCGAGCTACACGGCCTGCCCACCTTAGTCGTCGCGATTTCATTATTTTTACACCATCTGGTGAATCGAACAGTCCGCGGAGTTCTTCATTATGCAGTCTCCTCCACTCTCCAGTCATCTCGTCGCGTTTCGGCCCGTATATCTTTCTCAAAACCTTATTTAAAAATACACGTAATTTATGTTCATCTGCTCGGGTCGTACTCCAACTTTCGCAGGCGTAAAGTATTACCGGCAGAATAACCGTTCTGTATATTTTTAATTTAAATTTCCTTTATATTAATCGCGATGCTAGAAGTTTCTGGATTGAATAGAAACATGCTTTCCCCGATACTAAGCAACTGTTTATTTCTTCCGTTGCCTCATTTTTGTTTGTTACGTATGCTCCCAAGTATTTAAATTTGTTTACTTTCTCTATAACCTCATCCCTAATTCTTATGTTTTTATTTCCTTCATTTTCTGTATTTCGGCTTGTTATCATGTATTTTCTTTTATCTATGTTTACCTGTAGACCTATCTCATCGCACGCTACTACTAAGACATCGGTGTTGCGCTTTGTAGTGCATCTATATCGTCTCCTATTAAATCTACATCATCCGCGTACACAAACAGTTGATTCAAACCATTCAATGATAGTCCCTTTTTGTCCCCTTTAATTTTTAAAATCGCATATTTTAATGCAAAGTTAAATAATAGTGGTGACAAGGCATCACCTTGTTTTAATCCGTTGCGAATCTTGAAAGTATCTGACATATTATTACCTATCCGTACTCTGCTTATGGGGTCGCTTAGACACATCATCACTAGTTGAAACGATTTTTTCTGAATTCCAAATCATATCAGGATACTGTATAACTTTTCCCTTTTGATAGAATCATATGCTTTCTTAAAATCAATGAATAGCTGATGAACCGTCCCACTGTATTCCCATTTCTTCTCCAAAATTTGTCTCAAGGCAAAAATTTGGTCCAACGTGGATCTATTTCTTCTAAATCCACATTGGCGATCTCCGATTATTTCATCTACGTATACTTAGGCGTGTTAGCAGAATATTACTTAATACCATGTAACAGGTTGGAAGTAACGAGATTCCGCGGTAATTATTACAGTCCGATTTATCGCCTTTTTTGTAAATCAGAACTATTATTGAAGTTTTCCATTCCTTTGGGCTTCTCCTTTCTCCATATAGCACTTATCAATTGATATAGTTCCTTGATTAGTGCTGTTCCTCCTGCTTTGATTAATTCAGCTGGAAGATTGTCTATTCCTGGTGATTTGAAATTTTTCAATTTCTTTACCGACATTTCGATCAGGTTTGTTTTTCTGTTGTTTCTTCTCACCTACGCGTTCCTTTGCTGCGCTCTTAATTGTTTCACTAATTGCCTCCAACATCTTACTTACATCAATTTCATTATTAGTATCATCACTATTATTACTCGAGTCGGCTAGGATTTTGAACCTACCTGAGAGTACGACTTGGTAATCTGCTTTTATGCTCGGATTATTTAATCGTTTCACTTCGAATTTAAGTTGTTTTGGCCCCTTGTTTTCTCTGTTCGCGTTGCATAACTTTTCCCTTATTTTTGTGATCACTAATTGATTTTCGGTGTCACCTTCCGCTCCTCTGTACGACCTAACATCCATTATGTTGGTGTGTCTTCGTCTGTCTACTAATACGTGATCGATCTGGTTGAGAGTTTTGCCGTCCGGAGATACCCATGTGTATTTGTGTATGTCTTTGTGTTCAAAGTACGTGCTCTTTACCAGTAGGTTTTTCAAAATCGCGAAAGTTATCAGTCTTTCTCCATTGTTGTTGGTCTTTTCGTGAAGGCTGTATTTGCCTATAGTAGGACTATATTTTTCTTCCCTCCCTACTTTTGCATTGAAATCACCCAACACAATTTTCGAATTATAATTCGGCATTCGGTCAAACAGCCTTTCTAGCTCATCGTAGAATATATCTTTGTCGTTATCAGTAGCCACATCGTTCGGAGCATAGACGTTTAATAAAACCGTGTTGCCCCATCGAGTACGTATCGTAACGTACGATAGTATTTCGTTTACGAACTCTATATTCTGAACCGCCTGAAGGATAATGTTCTTAATGAGGAATCCTGTTCCGAAATCGTGAGACTGTGTACCCCCGTAGTAGAAAGTGTACTTGCCCTGTCGGATGCTATCTTGACCCTCCCACCGAACTTCTTGTATCGCTAATATGTCTAGCTCGTACTTCTCGGTCTCGCGTACCGCCACCTGAAGAGCGCCCGTTTGGTATAATGTTCGTACGTTCCACGTTCCTATTCTAAGGTCTTTCTTAATCCTGTTCTTGGAGTCCCAGCCCGGAGATCCGAATGAGGGACTAGTTTACCTTCGGAATATTTTACCCCAGGAGAATCCATGAACCATATATTACTATTTCTTGACATGTTTTAGCGGTATAGAGTTGTTAGCTCTACGACCTCGCAGTAAAGGTACACATTCAAGATGTCGTCCTCTGTCCATCTCTGAGCCTTGCCGATGTCATTCATCTTCAGTCTCAGAGTGGTAATGGTGATACTGCTTCCCTTCACCATGATATTTTTGTTCGGGGTTATCTTCCCCTAGCCTTTGTAGATCCCTCTACTAACTGCAAGGCAGCAGTACTGGTTTTGGTCCGCCCCGGAATATTTCCGGTACCCACCATACGTATCTGGTCGGCATTCCCCTATCCGCCACCTGGGGAGGCACCTGGTGGGAGACCAAGAATACAGAAAAGAAAATCTTGGCAGTCACATTCGAGGAATACAACACTGACAATACAAAATCAATTGTTATTTTGCAAGTTTATTTTATACTGATTGTTATTCCGTCATGGTTTCTTTATATCATCAAGTCAACAATGTGAATGCTGTTGCTTAGCATTATTTTGAAGTCCCAATGAAGTCCTGACATGTCAGCGATATGCTCCCTGAATCCCCTTGACTGTTCTGTCCCGCGTGATGAACGCAGAGAACAGAAGAGGGAGACTTCAGTGGTGTAGTTGTGATTGACATTTCAGGAAGTCTTCGCGATGCAGCCGGCTGCACTAAACAGGTCGAAGATATTGCACTGGGAGTGGCAGCGGGAAGGGGATCACCGCCCTTGAAAATAAAACCCGCTGTCAAAAGTTATCTCACAATGAGATTTCTTCTCCCAATGTAATGTAGACCAGGGCGGTGAGGGCCTGTTGAATTACAGTGATAGGCCCGGCAAAATCCCGAAGACGCCTTGAAAACTCAAATACGACAATTGTTATGGCATACTTAAAAGTTCTGACAGCTCTGTCATATTGTACAGTTCCTCAAATCTGTCAATTTTGTGTTACCCATCTTCCTGAAAGATAAAATGAATTTTATGGGCGGTGACAGCACTATGGCTTACGCCCGTCCCGATCATCTTCCTGAAAACTTTTTTTATTATTATTATTTCTCAAAAATGCAACAAACTTTTCAAAGTTCGAGTAAACCCACGAAGAGAACGCTGCCAACGCGGTATTTTGTGTGGATTCAGTTGTTTGACAGTTCCAGCACAACATTCTGCAAAGTGTACATTCCAAACATGTGACTGCACGTAAGATCTTATTTACCTATTTTCTAATTTCACACCTGTAATGAATCAACCATGTCTATGAATCAAAATTATATTAGAAATTAATTATTTAGTTAGTAGATAGTTCTTGCTCGCTGGTTTGCGTGTTAGCTTCCTTTTCAAAAAATTAAGACATTATTTGTTGAATATTTTACCAACTGTCAATGTTATATTTTCACAAAAGCAAAAGCAATACGTAGGTGAAGTAGATAAACATTAAAAAGTTCTAAGATCAGAAAAGCAAGATTTTCAGCTCAAAAGATGGATAGAACCTTCTATATTGTTAATGTTACGCATTCAGTTACATTTACACAAACGTCGAAGCATGAAGTAAAAAAAAAAGTTCAAAATTTAACAATTTCAGCTATTAAGGTGAATTCAACTGTCAATCTTACAGTGAAACCGAATTTGGAAGACAAGCAAATCTGCTGTCAATATTCCGATGCGGTGTTTGTTAGTGAGGCTACAGAATAAGTAAATAATACTGGATGTTCTACGGAAGAGATGGTCAAGAAGTCAACTAACTTAGATCGGGGCTAACTTTGTCCATCAGGGAAACTTTGTCCAGTAAACAGAGTTTGTCGTATAACTGCAACATACGCAGGAAATGTTATAGTAATTAATCTGAATTGATTACCACAGACAGAGCAGTTAACTGCACATATTCTGGAATCTTTACACACTGGTAAGTACAATCCAAAGCACTAAAAGAAAAAAAGTTTGCTTAGTAACGACTTAACGCATAAAAATTTGGTTTTGGTACTTTTAAGGCAACTAGTACTTTCCTGAAAGTTAGTGGCGCACTCTTGTTTTCTCTTAAATGTTTAAATTTGTTTATTTCCTTTATTTTCTCATTCTTAATTTGTTATGTACGTACCTATTTCCATTATTCCGTGTGTTCCGACTTGTCATCATGTATTTTGTTTTCTCTGTGTTTATCTGTAGACCTATCTCACCGCACGCTTCTACTAAGACATCTGTTACTTTCCAGTGCCTCTATATCTTCCCCTGTTAAATCTACATCACCCGCGTACACGAACAGTTGATTGAAGCCATTCAAGGTTAGTCCCTTTTTTGTCCGCTATTATTTTTAAAATCGCATATACTAAAGCAGAGAGTGGTGACCAAGCATCACCTTGTTTCAATCCGCTGCGAATCTTGAAACTATCTGACATATTATTTACCTACCCGTACTCTGCTTAAGGGATCGCTTAGACACATTTTCACAAGTTGAACAAGTTTCTTCGGAATTCCAAATTCTACCAGAATACTGTATAACTTTTTACTTTTAATAGAATCATAAGCCTTCTTAAAATCAATGAATACCTGGTGAACCGTCCCACTGTATTTCCATTTCTTTTCCAAGATTTGTTTCAAGGCGAAAATCTGGTCCAACGTAGATCTATTTCTTCTAAATCCACATTGGTGATCTCCAATTATTTCATCTACGTATACACTTTGGCGAGTTAGCAGTATATTACTCATTGCTTTGTAACATGTTGGGAGTAACGAGATTCCGCGGTAATTATTACAGTCCAATTTATCACCTTTTTTTTTATAAACCGGAACTGATATTGAGGTTTTCCATTCCTTTGAAAGCTCCTCCTTTCTTCATACAGCGTTTATCAATTTATGTAGTTCCTTGATTAGTGCCATTCCTCCCGCTTTAATTAATTCCGCTGGAATATTATCTATTCCCGGTGATTTGAAATTTTTCAATTTTCTTACTGACATTTGTACCTCGATCTCGCTAGGTTTGGGTATCCACAGTTCTGCTGTATATGTTTTCAATTCCTCTGTTTGTTCTCAGTTGTGTACATTAAGAAGTTTGTCGAAATAACTTTTCCATACATCGATAATTTTAGTCGGATCTGCTTGGAGATCTCCACGTTCATTTCTAATCACCCCTAACCTTTACTTAACGAGTTTACCCCTTTGTATAAATCTCATATGTTATTTGTCTTCCCGTTTACCTGTATTGTCCTGAATCTTCTGCGTCAGATATTCTCGCTTGTTGTTTCTGAATCCGCGTGTGGCATTGCGTTTTGCGTTACTGTAGGGTTTCGTATTTGCTTCGCTTTTATTACTTATCCATCGCTGATTTGCTTGTTTTCATTCTTCATGAAGTTTAAGGCATTGTTCATCAAACCAAGGCTTGTTTTTCTGGTATTTCTTCTCACCTACACGTTCCTTCGCTGCGCCCTTCACTGTATCACAAATTGCCTCCCACATCTTACTTACATCAATTTCACTATTGATTTCATCTTTATTACTCCTCGAATCGGCTAAGATTTCGAACCTATTTGAGATTTCGAGTTGGTAGTCTGTTTTTACGTTTGGATTATCTAATCATTTAGCTTCAAATTTAAGTTGTTTTGGAACTTTGCTTTCTCTGTTCGCGATGCATAACTTTCCCCATACTTTTGTGATGGTCGGTGTCACCTTCCGCTCCTCACCTAATATCCATTATATTGGTGTGTCTTCGTCGATCTAATGATACGTGATCGATCTGGTTGAGCGTTTTTCCATACGGAGATATCCATATGTATTTGTGTATGTCTTTGTACTGGAAGTATTTGCTCTTTACTAGTAGGTTTTTCGAGATCGTGAAGGTTATCAGTCTTTCTCCAATGTTGTTGGTAATTTCGTGCAGACTGTATTTGCCTATAGCAGATCTATATCCGGTTCAAATAACGCAATTGTAATTATACACACATTTTAATTTACACTCAGAACTAAAGTGGCCTAAGTAGGCCAGAAAGGTCCATCCTGGTGGCCCTGTGGGCCTTGGGTAAATTTACTTTAATGATTGATTGAAGATATATAGCTACACACTAAATTTACTGTACGATTTATCCGACATTATTGTTTCAAGTATGGAAATCAAATGTTACAAGGAATAACACAAAAATCAGGACCAATGTTAATAGCTCGTATAAGCTGAAGAATGACCAGATGACAGCACATGGAATTGTGTATAGTGAAAATGATCCCAAATGCTTTAACTGGAGAGTTTAAGTAATAAATAAATCCGAAATATTTTTTTTCAACGCACTATCCTGCGTTTCTACAAACAAACTGGAAAAAGTTATAACAATTTTGGATACGCTAAAAAGCAAATAACGAGCTTTTCCCAAAATGTTTACAAACTTTGTCGAAATTTAGAAAACTAGCTTCAGAGTTAGCAACACTGCTTTGCCTTGGGGAAACAAAGCAATATAGCTCCGTTTTTGAGGTAAACCAATAAGTATTTAATCAAACGCATTCTACTACAATTCCGAGTACGGAAAATGAGATGATATCACGATTTATATTCCAAGCAGTAACAATGTATTTTCTGACACTACATAGTTGAAATATGATAACGACAAGAATACCTCAGTTAAAGTTACTCATTGATCATTCATTGTACATGAAACGAATTTTCTGTTTTGGTTCTCACCATACGAATAACAAACAATACATTATAAAGAGAAACGAGGGGGAAAAAATCAGACGAATGTAAAATACATATCACGCCTGTTTCTCAGAAATCTTTGTCTGATCATGGAATCTCTAAGCCGGGCAGAAAAGTTGTGGAAGGTTTGGCTAGAGCCAGCGCCCCCAACGTCAGTAATTTTTAATCCAGAGAATCCCTCGGCGCCACTGAAATCGATTTTATGCACCAGGAGAGAGAGAGAGAGAGAGAGAGAGAGAGAGAGAAAGAGAGAGAGAAGGGGGAGTATATAGAACGGAACATACAAAAATAGGGCAGCAAACGCATCTTCTTTTGAAGAGAGACGCATTTTTTTATATTTTCTGTACAAACAAAGCGAAACATAGACAAAAATTGAAAGAGGAAATAAATTAATTTCATGTTTGCATCTCTTTTTATTGTTAAGTTACAACAATTGTTAAGTAACATTGTTTTTAAAAACTAGGTTTTGTTTATTTCCTGCATAAATACATTCAAATTCAGAATTTTTTTATTGAAACTTTCGACTTACTTTCAAGCGTGATAACACTACATTTTCTTCATTCAAGTTCGAGAAAATTCCAGTTTGCTTGGAGGTCTTCGGATTTGCAATGGGAAGGCACGTAAGTTCGAGTCCTCTTACCGGTCGTACTGACTAAGATAGTCCAGGTTTTCATTTCAATTTCACCAAGAAAATGTCTATATGGAACCTAGAAAAGGACCAGTCACTACTTTTCTTGTTCCGGGTAAACAGCTCGGTCTGGGACGTTGTTTCTAAGATATTTGACGGACAAATATACCTGTCCAGCCTATAAATGTAAGTTTAATAAGTTAAATAAACAGGAAATATTGTGTCCATAGGTACCATCACGGTATTTGCATCAGTTTCATCCCTTGAATTCGGAACTTCGTTTGTGCACATAATATCTAACGCGTACATTAAAACAATACAGAGAAGGTTTCCAAATTTTATTTTATTGGCTAAAATGGTAACCGTTAGCCTAAACGCCTCCGGTTTAAGGGTTGATATTCTTCGGCGATCAGTCTTTTTGCAAAACTACAACATGTTAATGGAAACCTGAAGCTATATAATAGAAGGATAGCGTCGCAGCTGATAGCATCTATTTCAGATGGGTTTTATTCGCTTCCAGTCTGACACTCTTCCAACTTACTGCATTAGTTTAAATTTGTCTGCTTTACTAATACTGGATTTAACTCCAGTAGACTTACTTTCAAGCTGCCCAAGAGAAAACGACACTGGAGTGAGATCCAAATGAATAACATAGACAAAAATGAATAAAACAGAAAAAATGAAAAGAAAAATGAATTAAACATACAATAAATAAAACAGACAAAACTAAATGAACCAAAATGAATAAAGCGAACGAAATGAATAAAACAAATATGCCTAAGACAAAAATGAATAAAGTGCACAAAATGAAATTAAGCAGAAAATGAATATAACCGATAAAAATAAATAAAACAGAAATTGAATAAAAAGAACAAATGAGTAAAACAGAAAATGAATAGAGCGGACAAAATGAATAAAACAGGCAAATATAAATAAGACAAAAATGAATAAAACAGACAAAAATTAATAAAACACCCAAAAAGGAATAAAACAGAAAACAAATAAAATAGACAAAAATGAATAAAACATAAAATAAAAAAAACAGACAAATAAGAATGAAACAAAATGAATAAAGCGGACAAAATGAATAAAACAGAAAACGGATAAAGCGGACAAAATGAATAAACAAATATTAATAAGACAAACATGAATAAAACACACAAAAAGGAATAAAACCGAAAAATGAATAAAACAGACAAAAAGGAATAAAACAGAAACTAAATAAAACAGATCCAATGAATAAAACAGAAAATGAATAAAGCAAACTGTGTGCAAAAAAAGTCCATCTCAAGTAGAAATAAGAAAATACCGTAGAAATAAAATGTATAATCTTGACTTGTTTATCATCATCCAGGGCTAGGCCAGGTAATTCAGATAATAACAGCAGCGAGCAGAGCGCTTATAAGTTCCCTTTGCACTTAAAAAATAAAATTCCTCCAAGGCTTCTGAACCGATGATCAACCAATTTCTCGTCCAGTGGTAGTGGTTGTGCTAGAAGAGGTTTATAAGATCTCAGATTGGGGAAAAGTTGTTTTCTATGCTAATGATACTTTAAGATAACATATTTTCATGTATTACGTAAGTGCAGCTATGTTAAAACCGTTAGCGTTTCCATGGTAATCAATACACGTGTATCCAAGAAATACACAAACGCTTAATCGATTGCAGGCAAAGAGCTATCTATGCCCACTTTCCATATCCTGCGTGCCTAAAACACGACCAATTGAAAGGTATAGGAAGTGAAAATAGTCTTCCTCCTAAGTAATATGATATAATGTTTCCTTCCGCCAGACATTAGAAAGGCACATACATTTTTCGGCAATTGAAATTAACATAGAAGTCGATGCGAGTGGACACTTTGTTACAATTTCTAGACCAGGGCTAGGGGGTGACTTCAACTAGTTTTTGATATGCTGTAGAATCAAACAAGCTTCGTCCAAAGAGTCTATAATCGTTTCCGGGAAACATAGACAAATCAGTGTTTTAGTCACTTATGCGCACGTAAGTATGTGCGGGGGGTGTACACTAACTTTCCGATATTTTAAGGTAACCATTATTGGCTCTTTAGACGAAGCTTAATTAGATCTACAACATATCAAAAGATAGACGAGGTCACCTCCTTCCTTAGTCTGGAAATCCCTACAAACTGTCCCCTTCCATGTGTATAAATGCCGAAAACACTAAATTGCCGATATTTTTTTCAGAAACGGTTATTGCCTCTTCAGACGAAGATTCACGAGTTCTACAACATATCAAAAAGATAGTTGTGCTATCTCCTACCTCTAGTCCAGATAAATTGTCTCCTCCGATAGACTTCCATGCACATAAGTGCCGAAAACACTAAGTTCCCGATGCTTTCCGGAAACGATTATAGGCCAGTCCGACAAAGCTTAAGTAGTTGAGATAGTTGAGGTCATGTTCTACCCCTGCTCCAGAAATCACAAAATATTGTAGTCTAATGTTAATTTCAAGTGCCGAAAAATGTACCTTGCCGATGTTTGGCGGAAAAACGAAATTATAACATATGACTCAGGACAAAGACTACCTTCATTTCCCATACGTTTCAGCTGGTCGTGTTTTAGGCACGCAGCCTATGGGAAGTAGACTCTTTACTTCCTTATTGTAGTAAAATATTTTTTCAAGCTTTAACCACATTCAAATGTTCTTTCCTGGTGTAGGAAAATGTTCTTAGGGCTTTAACTAGATAAAAAATGATTCTACAGTTACTATCTCCATGGTAACAAGGCTCATTTATTACAAAGATATTCAATAATTACGTATGAATGACAGATCCGATTCCAGCTAAATTGATATAACGTTACAGGAAAATACTGTTCAGGTTTTAAACGTATTATTGTGTTAAAACATTTTCTATTGCGATACAGATGCTCAATCATAAACATTTATTCGTACATGACAAGGCAACTATTAATCTGATTTCAGTCAAAGCTTTAATCGCATCAAAATGTTAAAAACGTTTACAGTTTTCATTATAACAAGACTCAATTATTAATTAGATGTTCGAGCATGACGTAGGAATAATTAAAGAGAAGCTAACCAACCTTGACAAACGAATGCAGGGTGAGACCCTTCGGGCTTTCACCACACAAGAATATTAAAACATTTGCTGTTTCCATGGAAACGAATTAAATTTTGAAACATTGCATTAAATGTTGAGCAATTACTCACCTCATATTTGTAGACATTGTAAAAAAAAATATTGTTTGAGTCATGGTAATAAAAATGATAAAAGGTATATTCTCTGTGCGACGTGCACGCGCCGTCAACGGCGCTTAGGAGAAGTGGAGATAGCGATCTACGTATTCTCGACATACTGCACGAAGTGAGGTAAAGTGCTCAGTCCCACGCTCGACTGCCTTTACCTCCCAAGGTGCCCAGGAGTACCAAGGACACTCTGGTACTTAATTTGACAGAAGGTTGGATGCACCTCAGAGTGCCAAGTATTAGAACACTGAAGTGAAGGTTCCAGCGTCTTACACTGCATTTGAACCGTGGACGCTCTATTCGTAGTGAGACGCGCTATCGTCTAAGCCACAACAACTAATAATAATAATAATAATAATAATGTTTTATATTCCAGTTCGTCATTGTAATTACTGTCTTTGTTAGTAATAATTAATCATCTATTTTTAATGGAGTTCTTCTAAGGTACCATGAATTTTCACTTTCATTTTAATTGAGTACAATAAACAAATATTATATTAGTCATTTATTATTACCTTACCCTAAAACCAAAATTAATCTTGTAGAAAAACAATACATTTCAAAATTCTTGATTATAAAAATCAACAAAAGATATTTTTAATATAATAATATTAATTTGGTTTTTGCCTTGACAAATATAAAACAGTGAATCACAAACATTATAATGTGTCTAATGAGTGTATAATACACATATGAGTGTATAATGTGTAAATTTAAGAATGAAACCGGTTTATGATTGCCGGAAAATATTTTGTTACTGCCCATACAATTCATTTTATCTTATCTTATTTGGGAAATATTTATATTTTATTTACAACCTTTGATATCTTTTATTAACTAATTTGTTTTTGTGACCTATAATCTAAAAAGCAACTAAAATGTAATTAAGAGTAAATATTTTTACTGATATAACATAACTATAAATGAATAAATATGGTTGATTTTAATATGAAAACGTTCCTATCTTTCATTTCTTCACAGTAATGACATCTGTCAGCGAGCTATATATCAAGAAATACTAACTAAAATTAAAAAAAAATGGATAAAAACTTTCACGATACACATTTCATCATATTTGTAATAAAATTTGTTTTAAAAAGTAACATTTTATTCTAATGACGACATCAAATCTACACGTGTCCACTTTTTTCTTTGTAACACAAAAATCACTGGATTTCATCTTTTGTACTGCAACCATATTAATTGTTGATTAATCTGTCAAAAATACACTCAAAAAGGGGGATTTTATGTGGACGATATTTTTGTAACGTGTTCGCTCCCCTACACACACGCTTCCCCGCCCCCTCATACATGAATACACTTTTACTTGTACAGAGAAAAAAAACTATACCCTCTTTCATTTATGAGGGAATTATTGAAACATATTTATCCCTCATGATACAACATTTATGCGGACTCTGATCAAAGTTATGGGTACATGAGGGGAGAGTGAAGAGGTGAGGGGGATGGGAAAATGAGGGATAACTGTACCTCTGTCTTCTATTATGAGATATGAAAGAGTTAGGGGCGCATAAAACAGGCTTACAGCGTAGATTAACTTGGCGTCCATGGCCAATAAACACTTCCGAACCTCATAAATATTCTCAGAATTTATAATCAAAGGCCCTTTCTCTCACTAGACTTCCACGTCCACGCAGACCAAAAAAACAGCAGCTATCTACAGAGACATATTTTATCCTTGTACACATTAATACAAAGGTCGTCTTTGCAAGAACAACGAAATCGTATGATATGGCATTGGTCTTGCTGAACATAAAAACCATACGAACTCGGATTTTTTTATGATCTTTGGTACCTGTCCCGTCATTATGTCTATTTAAAGATATTAAGGAAATATGGTAATTTCTACGACTATATACGAAGAACATTTTTCTGTCCCTTTAAAGGTGATATTTTTTTGTGTGTGATTCTTTTCAAAGGTTGACATAAATGGGATAACTTTTCAGTTTAATTATCTTTAAGTAATAAATTATGTGTTTTTTTAAATTAATATCTCCGTTCAAGTCGTTTCTGTCATTCAGAAACTGTTCCCTATTTCAAATTTGTCAAATCAGTGTTAATACGGGACAATAGAAAATTTGAACGAACAAAGCATCCAATAGAATTATTCCCTCTCGATTATTAGTAGTGTTTTACCGAATGCGGTAGGTTCTTGAAGGCACGCTAAGCTCTCTCTATTTAACTCAATCTTTCTCTTTCCTTTCAGTCATTTGATCTTCATTAATACTGTCAAGCAATTCGGTTTCTTCCTCTTTCTCTATTTCTCATTGATCATACCTTCAATTGCATACTTCATTACAGGGATTCCGCCAGGATTTTCAGTGTTGGTGGGTGTAAAGTCAGAATTGGGAGGGTGTACGTGGAATTTTGCACGGTTTCTATCTATTTTTGGCCATAACAATTGTATAGTTGAGGATGCTCTTGAGGATTTGTGGGTGATACCCTCCACAGGGGGCGTATGGCAGAATCACTGCTTCCGATTTCCGCGCGTGAACAATGTCGTATCTAGTTTCTTTTATTGAGTCGACTCGAGTACTATTAGTCTCTGGCTTACTTTCTTTAGCACCTTTATTTTACGAATCTCCTCGGTACAGCTGAACCTTTTTCGGTATTCTTCAAGTAAACACTTCGATGGCTACAAAATTTTCATTCTCAATTTTATAGGGTTCACGTTTCACTTTTAAACAACAATATACACTGTAAAAAACATTTAATTCATCTTTTCCTTGTCTTTCTTATTGTGCAGTTCTGAGTTCTGTAGACCTCTGAGAAGTGTCTTGCCTAGCGCGCTGGGTAAAGTGGGAAGTGGACAACCAATCAGCGAGAACTCGCTCTCTTACTACCTACCTCGCATTGGCTACTAAAAGCCTACCCATTTCCCCACTCACCCATGATCACGCTACGACTCCTTCCTCGCGGCTACAGAACTCAGAACTATACTATATCTTCTTCTTATTGACAGCAGTCTTTTTTTTTTGGCAATTGCTAATTTCGACTTCATTTCCTATTTTTATACCTCATTTCTTTCACTTATATTACTTCCTAGAAACTGGAAGTTGTATCCTTGTTCTAATTTTTATTTTTTAATTTTTGAAGTTTGCTCTGATTCCACTCGTTTTAATTACTCTGAGTGTCCGTAGCTCAGTGGTAGAGAGCGTTGGCTTCTTAGTCTGGAGGTCCTGGGCACAATCGCAATGCCTAACTACCCTGACTGAGGATTTTTTAAAAGATATTTCCTCAGGGCACACTAGGTAAATACCAGGATGGTACCTTAAATTTAGGTACTGACAGACTCCAACTCGCATTCTTTCCCCTACCCTATCCAGGTCTGAGTCATAGATGCCTAAAGGTCATGAAATAAGTTCAAATTGTTCCAATTACCATTACTATTTTGTTTCATTTATCTCTATTTTCATTGTCAGTTTCTCCCAGCTTTCTTATAGCTGTTTTAATATCGTGTTAATAGATGTCTCTTTCGTATTTTCTCTGAAGAATGTATTTATTTCTCTATTTGTTAATATCTTTTGCACTGAAGATAACAGATTTTTACAAGAACAAATTTCAATATGAAGAAGAGAATGTACAGTGAAAATAAGTAGTAACAAATCGTAAACAACGTTTTCAGCAAACAAATATGAAGGTATTAATAAACGAACGCAAGTTCATCCCTACTTTAACTAATGGAGCTTTTTAACTCCAACATAAATATAGTCCATCTGGAGAGATTTGAGAGATACTGGCTGAGGGTTTCACAAAGAATGTGGAAAACAGAAAAGGACGAACTTTATAGATACGCCCACATCACACCTATATTAGAACACCTGGAAAAATGCAAGACAAGATATGCAAATTCAATCAAAGATAAAAAATTCACAAATCTTAACTTGCCAAAGAACCTCAATATCCTTACAATGAGACACCAAATCACTCTTCCAGAATTACAACAAACATAACTTAATTATACAGGAACGAAGGAACTCAACACAAAAAATCTCACCATCTCTACAAAATATATCAAAAACGGATGCGGCTGAGCGACATCAGGAAGGAAATTTTATTAATCACGAATACAACCAACTATTAAAAGAAGACGCTACAAACATGTCTTTAACTACCTAGCAATTCCTACAATAAACTAAACGACTACTTAATGACATAGACTCAACTGACAGTTCAATATATTCACCATTATATAATCCAAATTTAAATAAAGAAATTAGAATTACTTTAGTGTTTGCTGCCGTCTTATTGTCACAAAGTGGACTAACTGTGCGGTTTCGGGCGGGTCGCTTAACTGAATAAAGGGATTTTAATGGTAACGGAGATTATGTCTGGCTGTTTGTTTGGTGGGGGTTGCGTGTCCGGGGCAGGCTCCGGTTCCCCCCCCCCCCTTCATATTCATAACTAATTTTAGACTCTCACTAAGAACAGAATACTAAGGATGAAAGTGGCCTCAAATGGCCAGAAATCCTGACCCGGTGGCCCTGCGGGCCTAAGGGCAATTAACATATTTTTGCTTTTGTCCAGATCTAATAAAACATTCTTCGAATTTTTTCTATGTAAATTTAAATATGATAATGATGTAATATGAGTTAAATGCATGTAGAAACTTTCAAAATATGCATATGGAACAATAATTGAAGAAATCAGCCAGCCACAAAACGTAAATACAGTAACAGAGAGACAAATCGTGCTGAAAACAATTCAGGAGAAACTGATTAAGACATTGGGATCATAGAGACTTGCTTACAGAACAAAGCATTAGAAGAGAATTTGAAGACAAAAATAAGAAGACAATAGTGCATATGTTTTTAAATTAAGGAACAGAAATCGCATGCAAAGACTAAAACTAAAGAGAGTAGTATGGAGAGGGCTAAACTATTGTTAAAGATCCTGTCGATATCCGCTGACAGCTAATGATAATAACAAATGTGAACTCGACTATAGTTCAAGTTCTGTGGTAGGATCTCAAGACATAAATGACAAAATTACTTTACAAGAAAAACATATTTTATAAAACAGAGCTTTTATCATATGATGACGTTTATTTGTGTACAAATACTCTGTCCTAATTTTCAACTAAATTTCTTTACGTGTCCTATCTCTACCTACGGTACTCTTTACTTCATTAAATCAAGTGCTTTAATCTACTGTGTTTTAACAAGCACCCCCAACGGCTTCTCAACGTTACGTTGAGTGACCACCAACGGTGAAGATAAACTCACCTGTCCATTAAAATAATCAAAGTTCGTGCCTCACAGTGTTGCATCTTAACTCATTTTGTTTCTCGACTCTAAAATTTCATGGTCATCTTAGTGTAGCTATTTATGTTCATAAAACCAGGCGGCTCAACAAAAGCGTTAACTACTTCGTAATTTGGACATGTTAGGAACGAATCCAGGAGCCAAACTTCGTCACTGATATTTCCTAATCGTGTCTTCTTAACTATATAACGGATAGTATCAAGTTATTTATGAGATTGGTTGAAGCCTTAAATTGTTGGAATGATGTAGAAGAAATAAAAAAAAATATCGAGGGTTAACCACTGATACATTGTGTCTACTTTTCGTGTCACCTAAAATTCTTGATGTATTTTTATTGAAAGAAGAAAAATGTGCGGACTTCTCAGTTGAAACTTCGTAACAAATAAACGTATAGCTAAATTGGACGGTTATTTTTCGCGAAACTTCAACTGGAAAGTCCGCCATTTTTTCTCATTTCAATGAAAAGATAATAACAACTCCATACTTTCTGTTCATATTTAGTGACACACCTTTCAAGATTTTAGTGAAAACGTTTAATTGAAAACTACATTGCATGCAAAAAAAAAAAGAAAGGATGTTCTTGTAAATTTTTGTAATACGTTTTCCAAAAACAAATTTTTATAATTTCAACGTACCGTACTCAAAAGTGTAGTAACATGGCAAAATATGAACAAATTGCTCACAGTAAGTGCCCAAAAATATAACAATTGTTCACCAAAAAAGTGTAGAAACGTACTAAAGGTATGAGAGGAAAAACACCCAGATAGCATAATAGCTTGCAACAAGGATGTCCGTCACTTACTTTGAGCTTGTCACACTTGACATTGTATAGAATTTAATAAACAAGTATTAAAAGAACTTGTAGGAACAATGTAAGTGGCTTGGTTGTTATAACTAGCCTTGTTCAAGCTTGTTGAAACAAGCAGTTATACGAGGAAGCTTGTCAAATTTTTTACGTATTTCGATTGTTTTAATTCCACTTTCGTTGTCGTCTCAGTGCGCGTCTCATCATGTGCCAGGACTGTTTGGCAATACGCTAAACTTCGCCTACTCCTACCCTTTACTACAGGTGACTCTTACAATCTGATGAACTTAGTATAAATAGCGTTTGGGAAACGAGCTAGAGGATGTGCTTCCGTGGTCTGGTGACTACAGCTTCAAATTTGTGTCGGTGAACTATAGTTCGATTTCCACCCAGGACAACGTTTTTAAAGAAGTACATTAAGTTTTTTCTTTCTTTTCCTTCAAGGCTATTTCAACCTTAATTATTGTAATCCAGACTGCTTGATTCAGACTTGTTTAAACATTTTTAGCTTGCATTAAGTTGTTCCACTTGTTATAGTAAGCTTGATTCAGCTTTCAAAATTGTTATGTGGTATTTCTTCTGTGGATAGTTATAGAGAAAAGAGAGACAGTGTATGTAGTTCTGGTGTCAATCAGCACACGTCTAGAGGTACCACAGACAACCGTACATAGACATGTAACCTAGATTCTTAAATTGTGCGCATTCTTCCCTGATTTCGAAGAACTTTCTTGTTTTACCAGAAGATGTCTCAGAGGTCAACAGCTTATTTTCCTAAAAGTCCTGGTAAACTGATGTGCTATGATTGGTTCAGGATTTCTTATTAGCTGAAATATGTCAGAACGAACCAATCATAAGTTTCAATTAATCAGGATGCTTAGGAAATTAACTATTTACCTCGGAGACCTTTACCGGTAAGGCAAGAAACTTCTTCGAAGCCAGAAAGGAATGTGTACATATCTTTGCATGGAGGCAAATTCTCTGTGTATAGTGGATTATGAATGACTGAAACCTGTTCTTGCTTCTCAGTGCAGATCTGACGTAAGCAGAAACGAATAAGTTATATAAATACAATGTATCACAAGGTAATTTTAAAAAAATGGAAGCTATATTGGACAAAATATCATAGTACTAATATCAACCGCAGACAAGTTTCGATCAATAGTACACTTGTCCACCAACGTGCGGCGCCACTGTCGAGGAAATCGTCTGTTCTGCGCATGTGCTGTATGGTAAGACTACGATTGAGAATTCATGACGTTTGAAAGAATTCTCATTTACACAGACATTAAACAAACACAGATTATATTTGTTTAAAGAACTATTTCCTTTTCAAGGTTCGATACCCGATGTGAACTATGATTGACTACTCAAAATCAATCCCTCCAATTATGAAGACTCTTTCAAGTAAAGCTGCGCCATCTAGTACTTTTGTGATAGTTCCAGCTTTTTCAATAGATGGCTCTGTAGTCGAATATAAATACTACTATCGGCAAGTAATTTTCAATCAGACGCAACTTCCCGAGTTGTAGAGCTTGTCTGTCGCAGCGACGTACCCCACTCGACCACGGAACAATCCACCTTTATTTCACTTAATTTTAAGAACAACTAATTACCAGGAATTAAGTATCTTGTGGGTTTGAAGGTGTGAAAGAAACTCAGGAGTCAAAATTAATGCCTAATGAATAATTACGCCTAAGATAAGCAGCTCATGTAGCTCGGATAGGGGATAAGTGAAAATTTCATTCTAACGTGGTTGATAATCCGGAGAGAAAATAGCCGTTGGGAAGACCGAAACGTCGTTAGGATGACAATATCGGAAGGGATCTTCGAGAGTTAGATACTTGTGGTGAAAACTGACTTGATCTTGCACAGAGCAAAATCCAATAACGAAGTTTGTTACTGCGGCAATGATCTTGTGAGTAAGCCACAGAATAAGTTAGTTTTACGTATAAAAAAACAGTAAACGGAACTCATTTTTTAATAATGAAAATCAATTATAATGGGTTCAGTTATGGAGGGAGACTAGGTTTTAGGACAACTTGATGTCTCCGTTGTGTACTTATAAACTAGAAATATTTAGAAAAATCAAAATTTCATCTCTTTCTAATGATTTTTTAAAAATTATTGAGTAGTAGAATTAATGCTTTCTTTCCGTGTACAATGAAAAAAAAAAAAAAAAAGATGGGACTGAGTACCAGAAGTGTAAAATATAAATTCATGGGCTGTCTGTCACTAGCAGTTAGGACTCCTGAGCTGCTCCAAAAGATTGTCTTTCAGTTACGGAAAGAATGCACATTTACAAAATGTTATTGTAATGACTTCTAAGAAGATTATTAACAATATAATTAAGCGGGGTGTAAACTCAATAAATCACTATTAAAAGTGCTTCTTTTCAGCAGAGGACAAAGTGTTGAGTATGTATTGCAAGAAGATTATCCTAACAATATGATAATCTCAACCAGCAGTGGTTTATCTAATAACGCAGGAGATTTTTGAGATGATGAACGACCAACTATCTTAGTGCAGTTTTCTTTGAACATTTTATTTTGTTGCCGAGATTCGATCCCTCAACCTTATTCAATTTCAATAGCTCTTAACAGTAATTCTGAATGTTCATTTTCAGCATGGGATGCGGCGAATGATAAAAGGAGAGTTTGGCTACAAACACAATTTCTGAATGCTTAGAAAAGAGAATGATACGGGACTGTAACCTTGATGGATTTAAATATATATATAATACCAGAATACAACGAAAAGCAGTTGTCAGGTAATTGCCTTTTAAAAATAAATTGTACTTGAACATGAGAGAAAAGATATTGTAAGGAAGTGTAAACGTGTCTTTCAAAGATAACAATATCAGAAAACCGGAAAAGGGAGCTATCGGGAAATGTGAATTTGTCTTTACACACCTGAATACGAGAAAAGAGATCTATTGATAAATACGCACTTGATTTCCAAAAAAAAAAGGTCTGAATATTGGAAATCTTAAAATGAAATATTGTAAAAAAAATAACAGGTGAATAGAAAAGTTTGAACGAATTACTATATCACAAAATGATACTTTGTTTTTCTTAAATATGATGAGTTCAGAAGCCAAGAGATACATATGACATTGACGAATAAGAAAGTTTGAGGTAGTCTTTTCATATATAACCCGAAATATGTATGACCTGTCATATTTTGTACAAAGAAACTTTGGACAGTAGAATGTCCATGTACAAAATATGACAATGTTGTGTCACATAGATATATTTCGGGTTATATATAAAAGACTCGCTTTGCTTCGCTGGGGGCGTTGCCCCCAGAGCCCCGTCGGAGCTGAGCTCCGAACATGGGGGTTTGGAGGGCTGCACCCCCCTTTATCGTAAACAGAGACTCTCTGGCAGACTCCATGCTACAAATATACCACCAACCGGGGAGGGGGGCTGCGCCCCCATTTGGGGGTGTTTCACTAATTTTGTCATCTATCCATCATGGTACACCTTCATACCAAGTTTCGTTTGTCTTGACTTAGTGATTTAGAAAATGTGTTTTCGGACGGCCATTTTGGATTAAAGATGGCGACTTTTTAATGTTTAATTATATTGTCGTGACTTACACGTAAAGACACAACTAAAAATAAAATTTCATTTCTTTAGCTCAAACGGTGTCAAAAATGATTTTTGGCGGCCATTTTGAATCAAAGATGGCGACTTTCCCAAATTATTTTAATATTTTTCTAAACTACTAATTATGGTACGCCTTTATGCTAAATTTCGTGCTTCTACTTCACAGATTGTGGAAAATGAAATTTTAAGTCCGCCATTTTGGATCCAAGATGGCGTCTTTAGGTAAACTGTGTAATATTATATTAACCTACAAGTGATAATGTACCTTGGTACCAAATTTCATTTCAATAGCCCCAGTAGTATAAGCTCTCTATTCTATACAACAATGGGTTTGGCGGCCATTTTGGATCCAAGATGGCGACTTTTTCAAAATGTCGGATTTTTTCCTTTACCTGCTCATGGTCCTACACTTTCATACCAAATTTGGTGTTTGTAGCTCCAGTAGTTTGGCCTGTGAATTTATATGGATGAGTGAGTGAGTGAGTCAGTCTGTGTCCATGCGGCTATATAGTATATGGATTACCTCAAGACTCTTCTGTTCGAAAATGTCCATTGTACCCCTTAAATTTTCGAGTGTATATAGAGTTGAATGAAATGAATTATCTAGAAATGTTTCAACTAGTATAGAAATATAGAAAAATGAATGACAAGCGTCCGTAACTCAGTTGGTTGAGCGTTTTGGCCTCACATTCGAAAGATTCTGGAATAGATTGCCGCCGCCAGCCATCCTAAGTGAGTTTTCTTTTACAGTCCTTAGCCACGCGAGACTAATACCAGGATGGTATCTCCAAATTATACCCTGGCCGACTTCCTATCCCTCCCTCCACCCCGCCTCCCTATCCTGACATAAGCCAAGGATGTCTGAAGGCTATTACGCTGTCTGTGCGCTTGTTCACGGATTCAATGCCCGCCGAGGTCTCTTGAATGGAGTGGTTCGGATCTCACTTTACCATAAACTGTAGGTCCCATCCTTAGAAGCTAACAAGCTGGTTTATGACGTTAATAACAGTTCAATCAATCCCAAGGTCATTAAAAGTATGAAAGGCAAACTCAATTCAAAAGTGAATAAGGACAACGTTGCTTATATAATGATAAATAATAACTAATGTTCATTGACTACGTGTTCAAACATATACAGTTTTGATGATATTGTACTAGGAGTGTTAGTTACCTCCAACAAGAATATCCTCCTTTATTGCAGGATCCCCTATTTTTATCGATTGTTTAAAACAAATAATGACATGCATGATGTCGACAGCAGAATAAGAATACGAAGAAGAAGATGTATAGCTAATATGTACAGATATATAGGGTAAGTGTAAACATAGTCACGGATGAACGAACAGAACAGGCAAGCTGTTCTTAGGCTCTTGCTGAAGAGAGAGAGAGAGAGAGAGAGAGAGGAACATGCTTCCATCACAAGTTAAACAAGGTGCATAACTCATGAAATGAAAGTCAAGGCAAAATTGCCATTCAGTGTTTATCTTTTGATAGATAGTGAGGAGAAAATGATATATGAAGTAGAACACTCTCCAGTATATATATATATATATATATATATATATATATATATATATATATATAGCTGTGTGTGTGTGTCGACTCCAGAAGCCAAGAGATATAAGTGACACTGACGAATAAAAAAATGTTCAAGGTAAGCTTTTATATATAACCCGAAATATATGTAACACAAAACTGTCATATTTTGTTCAAAGAAACCTTGGACCTTAGCGTGTCCATATACAAAATATGACAATATTGTGTCACATATATTTCTGGTTATATATAAAATATTACCTCGATTATTTTTTATTCGTCAATGTCACTCGTATCCCTCTGCTTCTGAAGTAGATATATACAAGGTATTTCAAAATATATGACAACATTTGATGAATGATTTCTTCACGGCAACGGAATGTTCCTCTTTGTCTAGTATCTAAGTTATAGATGGTTTATGTTACCAAGGCATTGCTACGAATGACACATCTTTTCAGATAAGAACGTTAGATATGTAGGTTTAGTAAATAACAATCGAATATATATATTTCAAGGCTTAATTTGCTATAATATTTACAGTTTGTAACATTGTTTTCTGTGTTTCACAAGCAATGTATGTGAAGACACGAAATATGTAATAAATCGGAGTACGTACTGTCATTTGAAGAAAAAAATAAATATCATACTAGGTTGGCCACGTTGACAACCTGATGGCATCACATTGTATCTGCTAATATTCATCAACTCCTTGGAACAAAATTTTTCTTTAATTCGCTCTTTCCGATTTATTGCGACACATCCACAAAGAGTGGATTTTGAGCTGGAAGTTGGAATCCCTGTATCTGAAAAACGAACCAAAATTTATTCCATATCTATAAGATTTTTTTTTTATCTTGTTACCATGTCAGGAATTTACCTTTTTAATTTTGGTCGCATTAATCTATCACCTGATAGGCTATTATTATGGTCATATATCTGATTTCGTGTAGTTTAAGAGATACAGTGTTTCCAACTTGAAGCTCAAAATAAACTACTGACAGTGAATAGATTCCTGATAATCACGAACGATATATTAAAATATTTTTTGGGTGGGATTTGATTATGGAAATTCATGAGAATGTTAGTGTTGTCAACTTGGTGTAATATTTTATTTTTTCGAATGCCACTATGTCGGTGTACTAGGTATTTAGTGATGATAAATATCATATGAAGCACAAAATGCACTGTTTCCAACTGTGATATATATATACAAGCGGAGTAGTAAGAAGACGAGTAGCTGCAATACTAGAATGGTATTGGTAGTAGTAGTAGTAGAAGAAGTAGTTATACTATTAGTAGAAAAAGAAGAAGAATTACTAATACTAGTAGTAAAAGAAGTAGCAAGAATAATTTTTCATTCGGCTTTTTATCTTTACCAATGATCGAGTCAATAACGTCTAGTAAATTACAACATTTCATATCCAGGGTAACAGGAGTACAAAATAATCATGGTTCATTACTAAAATACGAAATCTCGCCAAAACACAAAGATTCTTCACTCTTAATGCAGAAACGATATCATAACTTTTCTTTTCAACAAAAAAATCCTGTGTAACTTTGCAATTTGTATTGCGACCTACAAATAAAATAACCGTAACATCTTGTTATCTGTGGAGATTAGTGTCGGATATAGGAATTATTACGATGAATATTGAATTCTTTCTCTCTTTCGTTTGCACCCCCACCCCCACACATAGAGACAAAAAGAGAGAGAGAGAGAGTTTATCAACTCCATGTATAAACAAAACAAAACAAAACAAAACAACACAAAAAGGAAAATGTAATACCTGAATGTAGACAAATTATTATCACTGTATAAGCGTTTCATAATACCAAAAATTACCCCGGTATTGTTCATGGAAGCTAATTTTCCCGTAAGACAAATCCGTCCTTTTTTTTTAGAACAAAAAAACGGAAGGATGATCCTCTATTAAGTTTCAAATAAATGGCATAATATATCTTTTGTGTTTTATACGTTATTCACTTTTTTTTTCATTTATATTTTTTTTTAGGTGTAACAAAATTGTGATAAGCCGGAGACATACGAGTTTGACAATGCTTTAAGTACGACCCTGAAAAAAGATATGTTTTATATGCGTTTTTTTTTCTCTCAAAGCTTATGTCAGTTTCCTCTTATAATATGAAGCCATTAAAATTCACGTCACAGTCTAAGGGGGGGGGGGGGGCACTAGAGCGATTAAGCTGTTACAAAAAATGTTAATCTTTAACTGTCAGTCTCTTCCAAATATAATTTATGCTTTTTTTAAAAAATATTTCTTTGCTTTCAGGGGCGTACATTTTCAACCCATCTCAATGACAAAAATGTTCACTAAAAATGTCACTTTTTATTTTGTTCACGGTTTGTTTCTGAAAAAAAAATCTTTAGATAAAGACCAGAAAAATACGTATTAAATCAGTGCTTTAGGATTTTTTTGTTTTTGTTTTTTAAAATAAACAAGTAAGTGTTTGTTTATAAGATACAATAATCGTATTCTCTTTATTCGTACAATATATTTCCTGAAATTTGAAAATAAAAACATAGCACTTACGTAAACAAACGAACTGGGAAATATATAACGGAAGGGGAGGCCTTGCAAAGCTTAATAAACAAACAAGCATGTGCGGTTTTTTTTTCACCCAATGAAATTAACTGCGATTCTTTCCCCTAGCACTCACCCCTCCTGCCCTCTCAGATTCCCGCCCTTGTCCGTTTATAAAAAGGTTAAATAAACGAGGAGTACGTGTAACGGGTTGGAGTGTGATATAGAATGAAGCTAGAAGAGCAAAAAATTATATTTTCTCCTCCCCATGACCCTTAACTTCCCCCGCCCCCCACCTAAAAACCACAGTCTAATTTCTCTTCAGGCATTGCGAGATGAAAAAAAATATAACATTGCGAATGTAGAAAACAAATTCAAGTGTAACATTTGTTCCTGTAAAAATTCATTTTTAGTCCAGTACAGAATTCTATAGAACTGGTTAGTGCGCGCTCTCTCTCTCTCTCTCTTTCTCTCTCTTTCTCTCCATCTCTCTCTGAATTCCAACGATAATTGTCCAGTACTCTTTACATGAACGTGCAGTTAAATGTAATTTTTTAAATACACAATAGTTTTTACTGGACAGTACTGTACGTATACGCTCTACAAACAGACAAATCAAATTAATTTCAAAGCACTAAGAAGTAATTGTCCTGCTATTCCTTTACTTGTGTCGAAACCTTTTCCAATAATCGAAAAAAACATAACAATTTCATAAAATGCATTTAACTTTACTATTTATGTTCATAAAATATAATTTTAATATAATATGGTACAGAGTAAGATAAATAGAAATCTTTTTTAAAAATTTCTAAAATATGTTCTAGTGTTTGTTAGTATTGTACATATATTATCCGGCCAAAAAGGATAACACTGAGGAATGTTATACTCAAAAGTGCTAAGTGCGAATCGAATTGACTCCAAATGTCACAACCGGTACCTGAAAACATGTATACATTTCGTATGTTACGTGTATATATATATATATATAGTATAATAATCTTTGAAAAAAAAATGCACCAAATTTTTAAAGATGTTTAGTGATTTTCACAAATTAGTCTCTTGATATAGGTCGTGTATTCTTTGTATTTTTATGTATAATGTTGCTGTTTTTCTGTTTTAAAACGTTTGTTTATTGTTTTATAGGATTGTGAAGATTCGTGGTAGTTCAGAAATCTACAGTAGAAAGTCGCGAATGCACAAGAAGTTCGCTCAGGTATTTTAACATCTCAAACTTAGTAGTGACTAATTTCCTCAAGTATTGTAAGGTTCAGGGAGGCTATGTTAATACAGTAAAACTCCGACGCCTGAACACTGTCCAACTTAGAAGGTTGTCCAAGATAAAGATGGAAGTTTTTTTATCTATACCATTTGCATTGTAACATGGCTATATCTAAAATATGTTATTGCTAAGCTCTGGTAAATACATTCATACAAGTGCGTATATACAGAATCACAACAAAAAGGAACATTTTCCGTTTTGAACGGTTTTGTTTACACGCTAGTGTCCTGTAACCACTCTGAAAATATTTGTGATGTCCCCCAAACCCTCGAATTAAAACAGTAAAAAAACATACACTGACATTACTTTCTCTTAAATTTAACAAATTTTCGATAACAAATGTTGCACGGACTGAGCTGTATATGCTTGAAAAACCATACGTGTCGATTCTAGAAGCCAAGGGATGCAAGTGACCTTGACGAATAAAAAACGTTCGAGGTAATCTTTTATATATAGCCCAAAATATATGTGACACAAAAATGTCATATTTGGTACAAAAAAAACCTTGGTCTTTAATGGGTCCATGTACAAAATATGACAGTTTAGTGTCACATATATTAGAGATTACCTCGAACGTTTTTATTTGTCAAGGTCACTTGTATCGCTTTGTTTCTGGAGTCGACAAATAAAATCTATTAGCACTATATAACGTAACAAAACAGTGATTTTTTTTCGTTTTTTTTTTCACCATTACATGTACTACATTCCCACCAAAGATCACGCTTACAGCTGTCTGTGTCAAAGAACCTATTTGAACTCATTTGCATATTCTTCTGCGAGACTTGGTACGTACATTACGCTTCCAATCTTCTTAGCATGAAACTTCGAAGAAGGAGACTGTCCACACAGGACGGTATTACTAATGTTTCGGCATTTACAACACCGATCTAATTAGCCATTACTGTCCGAAAAAAAAAAGTAGCTAACATTCATATTATCAGCAACTTACCTCGCTTATTCTGTTTCTTGCACGAAACACGAGGAGAAATTCAAACAATATGATTCTTTTTTTTTCGTATGCGGAGTTTTGCGGATTTATTTTCTTTGAACATTTTCAGTTCTGTTTCCAGTGTTTCTACAATATCGTCTTTGCTTTTTTTTGTTGAAGCTCGACAGTGTTTTGAAACCGTGAAATTCCTGCAATCGTCACCAATATTCTGCCGATGTCAAAAGCTTATTTTGTGCTAAGGACAATTTGTTGATTTTGTTGTTTCTTCAATTTAAAATGCAAAACTGAGAAACACAGTTTCTAGGTATCCATCTTTGGACCGAAATTGGTGTCCAAGATACAGGAATTTGCATACATAGAAAAAAAATAGTACTTTCTCCGGTTCCGGGTAAAGATGTCTAAGATTGTGCGGTGTATAATAATAAAGGGGTGTCCAACTCGACGGGTGTTCAACCGCTTTTCCTTCTATTGTCTACTCTAACGTCTTGTGTAAACCATTGTGTATTTAGATACCATGTTGGTAAATAATTGTTCCAGATAAAACAATTATGTCGGAACAATGATATAAAAGTGTGCTAATATCTGTGGGTGTAAAGGGCGTATGAATATTATAGGGTATGGTGAATGGATTCGGAAAAGTGCAATGTTATCTATTTTGACGCGAAGTTGGACGTTAAGCTCATGCTTTGAAAAATTAAATAAAATCTAAGAATCTAATGGAAAGCTTAACGATTATTTTTTACAAAAATATGTACAGTCATTAGTGGTGAGCTGGTCGTTTCACTGCTATGATGCGAGTTTTGGAGGTAATAACGTATACCTTTCAGAACCCCGTGCTATCTCTGCAACCCGTATAACCTGAGGGATGCGTGGGTTCCGTACATATCAGTTTATTTGCGATGTTACTAACATTCAAATCGAGCTCGTGAGCTTCCAAGGAGGTAAACAGTTTTCTTTGTTAAGTGAGCTCTGAAGTCTGAACCATTTCGTTCAATTAACCCTGACAGGATCTGAACCCGTGATCTTAGCAAAATCTTTTTTAAAATTTGATTTTAATTAGGCCTTTTGGCATTTTTGTCACAGGCCGGGGAGGGTGGAGGATGGATAAGGTACCGGCCAGGACCTTTCTTAAGGTACTATCCCGGCAATCTTCGTGAAAGATCTTGAAGTCTTCTGTCTCACGTTCTTTTTTTATTACACTATACATCCCTTACAAGTATCTAAAGCACAACTATGCTTTAGCGCTAAAAGGTTAATCTTTCGGTATGTAGCTCGTCCAACAAAAATGATGCTCTAACGCTAAAGTTAATTCAGTGTACCGTCTCAGCTTTGATCTGGTATAATTAATGCAACATGTCATTCAAAATGGTACGTACGAGCAGGATTTAACCCGCACAGTCTCTGGAGGGTTAATCCTCACCATTTGACCGCTAGGGCTTAAAATATAAATATACAAATACAGAAAAATACTTCATATTCAATGTGCGTAACGTGAAATTATTTGACTGGAACACAGTTTTCCACTATATGTTGCCTTTAAGGTAATTATAAACTCAAAATTGTATTATGATATCGGATTAAATGAGATCCCAACGTGTATTGCATTTTAAAAATACATTAATATATACTTTGAGTATAAATGTAATGATGTGACCATAATTTAATTGTGGTTAGGTTTATTTTAATATCAAATTAGTGAGTTTGTTTTCCATTTTTTGAAGAAAAAAAAACAAATCCAGAAGAGATGATTTGTATAATGCGTTTTCCTCTCATAAATTAATTACATAGAGAGTATATCTCTCTGTCTGACTGTGGGAATTCCACATATTTTGGTATGGGTAGTGAAGCAAAACGTCGAGTAAAGGGGGAGGGGTCGTGTAATGTTGTTTAATTTTGTGTGACTTACGGAGGAAAAGTTCACCGTGGCCATTTAATATGATAATGATTAAGCTAATTAGTTACGTTTATTTAATAAAAAAATACGCTTAACATTAATCAAAATTTGAAACTAAATCCTGTAGGGGAAATAAAAAGACACTTATATATGGAATACTGAGGAAAAAATAAACATAAAATATATATTATTTTTATATATCTATATTTAATTATTTATTGCGAATTGCACGTATGAAAGGTAATACAATATGAAGACCACAGGCAAAGAAAGTGCTTTCTCCATTTACTTAATTTTACAAGAGAACATTTTAAGTGTCCACAATTAGCACTGCATATACCAAAATATTAAATATAGATTTGCTTATAATAGACGGACTATGCATATTCTCTTCTTGCATAATAGTTTGTTAGAAAGGCCCTTCAAAGAACTAATATATTGTCCTTTAATATCAATTTGCTCCAAAATGGACAAAGCGTAGCATATGGATCATCTCTGATCATCATATGGAAAATACAATTTCAAAATCTGCGAAAGATACAATTTTACGATTTGACTGAAATTATTGATTATATTTTACAGAAAAATAAATTAGATTGCAAACTTCCAGAAAAGAATAAATACAGAAAAAAAGGACTTCATCGTGACCAAACTCAGCAGCGAGGTAAAAGACATCAAACAACGTATGCATATAGCGATTAAAATTGCTTTCGTCTACAAAGACAGGCGTAGGAACCACAAATCGGATTCATAAAAATAAGTACATAATATAGGTTGAACCAGTTTTAAGATATTAATTTGTTTCTAAAACGCTCAAAGAAATAGAAAGTAAATACGTAATATTAAGTGCTGTGTGAAAGGTACATTTTTGTTAGAGGGGACATTTGTCACGGCAACCATGTTGGAATTGGCAAACTGAATACTCGCTTGAGTTTCTTTTTAATAGGTAGGGGGAGTCGCATAATATATATCAATCTAGACTAGAATTGTAGCAGGAATAGATTGTTGGGTCAGTTTCGCCATATACTTATTTATGAGAGACAATGAATACGACATTAGTTGATTTCCAGACTTCGTTGTCTGAACACACCTTTTGGTAAAAAAAAAACACACTTTAAGAAATGAAAATGATTTCATACCCATTGAAACAGGATAGAAGACCCTACAAATAATGAATATATCCGTCATAGTTGACATTTGAATTAGGAAGAAATTCGTGGCAAGGATTCTAAATTACCTATACTGTTACACAACCAGCTTTGGTCTCTAAGATGTTGTAATGCACATGAATTTGCATGCAAGTAATTTGGACTCTCAGATGAAGATATCACTGTCTTACAGAATTCTAATTTATAAAACCTCTCCAAATGTGATAAACATGACTACACGGAATCTGTTATTATCCAGTATGCTTGGTTTAAACGTGAATAATGTTTTGAAAACCTTTTTTCGTTAATTTTTATTAATGTGAGTACTGTGTTTGAGATGCATATTCGCCTTGCACAAGGAATTCGTGTGAGTAAATACTTCAACCTTATCTTACGTATTTAGCTCAAGCAGCTTCCACGTTCTAGTTACAGCTCTGCTTCTGTTGATTGAACTGCCTATCATATACAGACTTCAGTATAAAGAGAATGTGTTGAGCAAGTGTTGAATAAAACAACTCTGTCAGACAACCCCCCCCCCCCGCCCTGCCCAACAGGTGAATCTCACACTCCAAATTTTTCAAAAATACCCTCTGCAAAACTCTATTTGAGTCCTCCCAAGCCACGCTAATTTTGGCTTTACATCCGTAAACGTTGGCAGAATCCTCAATAGAAATACAGCCATGTTAACCAGCGATTTCGCCAGACCCCATTGTGGGGGGTCACCCCCAAATCTTTGAAATCACTCCCCTAACTTAAAAATTTTTACTGTTAAAAATCTGAAGAAACCATGCAAACACCCTCCCAATATTGACTTTACCCCCTCCCCAACGGAAAAACCTTGCGAAATCTTTTATGCTAACCACTTTCCCAATACATACATCAGTAGTTTTTTTTTTTAGGAATAACGGTATTTTAAAACTAACTGCACCAAAATTTTTCTGATAACATACGTTCAAATTAATATATCACATGACCCTCTTTCTACTCGCTGGCGAACAAGATGATCAAACACTTTGAAAGTAGCGCCCTTCACCCAGTACACACGAATTTATTAAGTTACACTTGAACTCTTTCAACATAGTAAAGAAAATGTTTTTAGATTTTTAAATAAACTATTTCATAATAAGGTTTCATTTCATTATCCCCTACACGAATATATTTACGCAAAATGTATTCGACCAATTTATTTTTACTGCCATTTTAACCCCGATTAACGCATTACACATTACCCTTCTTGTTAAAATAAAAATAAAAATCGAGCGAAATTCAAAATGGTGGCCCTGGCGAAGCAAGTAGCGTCTTTTACACAATACTCATTAATGTGTGTTTGTTTTCCATTCCTTTAAACGTGTTCGGCGTATTCCTTGACTTGGTTCAATCTGTATGAACTTATTTCTATAAATCACATTTTTGTCTATACGACTTTATGGACGAAAGCACCTCGGCCACTACGAACGTTCCATGTGGCGTCATTATGGATTTTCGTTAGCGTCTCTTGCCTTCTTGTCCATAGCTTATTTATTTATACATATTAATGGAATCACACCTACAGAGAAAATAGGAAATTATTATGAATAAAAGGTACGTATTTTAACAACAAAAGTAAAAATAATTAAAAAAATATAAATTAGAAAGATTTCAATTTCATTTAAAAATGATGAGGCATAAACCAAGAGACCTCAGCTTCACAGACGGAAGGAAAACAAATAAAATATGAGTTGGTTAGTACACAGTTTGTAATTTAAACTGGAAATTAATATTTAAAGATGTCTGTACGATAATATGCATTGCATAATGTGTATTTTATGTAATTATGTGCAATATCACGTATTGATGAGTGAGAATATCTCCTAATGAGTGATGTATACAGGTATGAGCAAGACCGTAACTACTATAGCGCAAAATCTCGCAATGCAGGGGGGTTATCCTTCCAAGGGGGTCCTTCACCCTAGCCTCTCAATCGACTGGTCTTGGGAATTCTCTTGTGGGGTGTAGTTATGCCTCTGGGTATGTGTTTTGTTGGTGTGTGTGTAAGTTTTTTTGCGGGGAATATTAGTTAATGTTTCTTCTATATCAACAATAATTTCTACATATGAACACAAATTAAAATAAGGTAACATTCTTCTTTATGTATAAGCGTTAAACGGGTTATTTTTGTAAGTTAGCAATGTGTATATATGTGTGTAGCAATTTTATTTCACGACTTATCTTAATTTAGAAAACTCAGAGCAAAGTAATGTGACATTTTTTTAAAAAAAAGTTAACCTAGTGGATTACACTAACCCGCAGGCAACACTGTGCCGTTGACAAAGTGTAGCAATACGGACCAATTCATAAACTTATCAAACAGAGCTTTCCGAACACAAATATCTATTTACTAAGCTCTTACTTTACGAAGTGAAATTTCTTGATTTTTCAGAATGGCTATTGTTGAAAGAGTAGGTCAATTAAAGCAAGTGTTTCACAAAAGGTTCAGTTCTCTCACCTTTACTGCATACAAGGTACTTTACACATAGCATATAACGCTGCTTTTCGGCTACTTTTAGCGAATTCTGTATCATTGGCTAAAAAGCACCATCTACGTCTTTGTTATCATTAAATGCAGATGCAACTCAACCTATACCAATAATGGGCTCGACGTTGAAGACAACAGGTGAATACTGAAAACAAAAAAAAATGGTGTTGTTATCTACAAAGAATGGGATTTTTTTTAATACCTACAGTACAGGGATTCTGCCAGAATTTTCAGTTTCAGGGAGTGTAAAGTCAAAATTGGGAGGGTGTAAGTGAAATTTCGCGCGGTTTCTATAGATTTTGTTTTACCATAAACAATTTAAAGAGATTCAAAGAACATGTCCCACTGCGTGAAGGGAAAAAAAATGGTGCCCTTTCTCTGCCATTCTCTCTCTCTCTCTTTCTCTGACACACACACACACACACACTACATAAACACTGGATTCATTTAGGTGGATGGATTGACAATATTAAAACAGGAGCAACGTCATATAAAGCCATCTACATTAGCACGACAAAAATAGTTCCTTTATTAAACTTCGTGATATTTAGAAACAAAGTTCGTTTCCATTAAGCCACTATTTTCTTTCCATTCCCCACCCTTACACACATACACCCACATCCTCGTATATCATTTTACTGTATATCATGTCCACTAGAGGCAAACGTTTTTTGTTGTCTACTTTATCAGGAAAAAAACTCTCATATTTCATGCATGTCTTGTCTCTCGTTGTCACCCCTCCTCTCTCTCTGTATCGTCGTGTGTGTGTACTTTTCCAATCCATAACTCATCCCGCTAGGCAACAGTCCGACGCCAATGATGCCTGCGATTAAACAGAATCCGTCGCTTTGCCTTACGAAGCAAGATGGCGCTTCCGACCAACGAAGAGAAAAGCATTTATCATCTGGAAACGATGGCAGCGCCACTCACACTAGCACCACCACCACCAAAACCCAAGAATTGCACTCCTACCACGATCATCTAGATCGCCACACTCCATTTTTTTTGTCACGTTTAGTGAAGCACACCACAATGTCTTTCTTCAGCAGTCATTTTTTTCTTCTTCCTTGGTAATAAACGAACTTTAAAAAAAAAATTGTACGCGCGACTCGCTTTCTGCTGCTACCATTAAGTATAACAACGGACTACATCTAAGTGCGATTGTGTGTGTGTGTGAAATTTCATGCGACGGTTATTAGTCCATGGAAGCTAATGATAGCACGTCTAATGGTTGTCGAGTGTCACGAATTTTGCGACGATGGCGTTACGTGAAGACAGTGTTGAGCTTGAATGATGACAATAGTCCTTCAACAACCGCTGCAAAAAGGCAGTGTGCCAGAAAAGGAGACAATTTTCTTTGATGTTTTACTTTTCGGGTTGAACGTAGGCTTTGTGTTTGAGTTTTCTTTATAAATGTCTTGTTTCATTTAATAATTTGTAATAACAATATTTAGGTATAAATGAAGGATTTTAAACCATACTAGCCTAATTATCTCTTTGAATTGTACATCAAGGTGTTAATAAATTACAATTTAAGTAAGAAGACAATTAGATTTTGGAAGTACTTTTACGCTCAGTATAAAACGTAATCTAACAAAATTTATACAAAAAAATATATCAAATGTAGAAGATATTCAAACATTTACAACGTTCTTTTCTTCTTAAAAGTTGGGAAAGTAGGTTAGGCTAGTATGGTTTAAAACCCTTCAAATAAAACTATAGTAACGGATATACTTGTAAATATATGGGGACCATAGTAAATCCTCAAACTAAAACCAGGATTTAAGTCTGACAACCGGAGTACAGTGAAAAAAAATATTTTATATTTTAAATAAATGGTTTAATATGATAATAGATGTATTTAATTACAACGGGCAATAGAATAATCGAATTCGCGACTCTGCTGGTAACGTGAAGCAATAGATAAATTACTGAACGTCGAGTTTATAAAACAAATTACATACTGTATTTAAGAATACAAATTTTAGTATTAAATATACTTTGTCTTCAAGCAAGTGTAGATCATAGATGTCACTGGAGTCTACAGAGGCAATTTTAAATAAACTGTCAGGTGTTGTACGTAGAATGTTTGAAGAAGTGTCACAACATTATTTTGTAAAAAAATTCTTAAGCACGTATACAATATACAATTTTACATGTTACTTTTTCTCTACGTTATATAACTAAGTACTATTAATACGCATTGATAAATCAGAATAAAAGTTTTTAAAAAAATATGAAAATTCCAACACAACGCAATTCAGATTCGTTCAGATGAAAGTGAAGTTTGAATACAAATTCTCTATTTCTGTTTTTACGAAAACACTTATTTATATAGGAGAGACTACGTTTATAATACTCCTAATACTATATATTTCTCCTCTAATTACCTCCAGTAATAGATGTAGAATTTCCGGAAAACGTTGATGATTTTTCAGTGTATGTCAAGTCTTCTGAGGTACGATAAACCAAGTCTGATGCTTCCATCAACTTCTCGTTGACTCTTCATTAACTTGGAGAAGTTCTTATCAGTCCCATCATTTCTTTTTCATCCCATTTCTGTTTTCCATCAGTGACATTTTCAGGAAGAATTGAGGAAGCACTTGTCTTGAATGTTACAACATTGTTTTTTACCTCCCAAATCGGTGATGATGGTTTTGTCTCCTTAGTACTTATACTGCAGTTTTTTTTTTAATTAAGTTACTCAGTACGGTTCCTCATCAAAGGCACACGCTCTCAGCTGTCCCGTCATCTTCCTCAACAGACCATTCACTGTAATTTGCTCTTCATCCTCCTCATCAACAATATTTAAAACTAGATGGCAGCACTGCCTCCATCTGTCTCTAATGTATGTTTATTGTTGTACGAGATTGACAATGGTGCTCCTACAAATTCAAGCCTAAACAGTTTAAACTTTCAAAGAAGAAAGTTCATAGCCATTTGAAGTGTTCAATTCGTGTCGATCTTTTGCTATCTTTTTTGTTCATTATTGAAAGTGCTTCATTGTTGTAGGTTTGGATATTCACAACAACAATCAAGCGATTTCAACAATGAACAAGAAGGTAAACTAACCAATAAGCATGAATTGAACCTTTGAAATGGTTATGAACTCTTTTATCTGAAAGTTTGAATTCTCTAGACTCGAATTTGTAGGAGAAACATTGTGAGTTCGTACAACAATAAACATACATTACAGACATACGGAGGGCGTGCTGCCATCTATGGTTAGAGAGCTTTACTTTACATAAACCTGAAGGAAATACGCAGTGAGAGGATAAACATATGCATTTATGAATGACCATTAGAGAGCAGTGCTACTTTGTTAACAAAAACGTAACATCTGTTTAAATTTACTTGAAATCAGGTCAAGATAAAAATGTAAGATGTTATAAAAATTAGAAATCCTAGTTATTAACTCATTGCTATTTTAAATAAGAAATAAAATGAAGCCATTTTACATAATACATTTTTATTGTCCAAACTTAGTTGTAAAGTTAGGCGTACAGACAAAAAAAACTGCCGCAATTTGGATGTCAAAACTAAGCAGAAAAGCTAGTCAAGAAATCAACATCAAGTCAAACTTTTGCTCCAGACAAACAATTCTTTTTAAAGAAAAGAAACTTCGAATATGAAAAATGTCCTCTTCATTCCTCTGGCTTTTGTTCTGTCCTTTGTTTCCTCTTCTTCTTCGTATTTCTTCTCTTTCTTCTAGTGGGGAAATAGAAAGGGATATTTCCTTTTGTGAAAGACTAAAAGAGATGGGAGTAACATTTTCCGACTGCTGAAAAGTCTTGAAGGCATTAGCTCAGAAATATTCCGGAAGTCTCGAGGACGACGAATGACGCGTCGTCAACGGATCGCAATGTCAGAAAAATAGCAGACTGGGAACAACATCAATTTGAATCGTGGTCACGTCCTTCGGGAATGAGGTTCCCGAGGGGTTAAAAAGAAGAAACCGAGGTCGTCTAACTTTCTCTTCAGCTCTTCTGTGCTAAGATACTTCCTCTTCTTCGGTTGACTATGCTCTGTCTCTTCGTCCTCTTTCTCGAAAGAAAGAAAAAAAAAAGGAATGAAAGTCGCCCGCTTCGTTTGCAATCCCGTTTTACTTTTCATCATAACGACCGTAAGGCCGAGAAGACTAGAAAGCAAAGTTCATACAGCCCCCGCTCCACTAGCACCCGTCAAAGTCTTAGGAAATGATAATTCTAAGGTGGCGAAACGAAAAGTGCTAGAGTTTTAGTACCAAGCATACTGATGATAAGACAGAAATGCTATTTACTGAACTCATTCCATACTCACACCCATAACTGTTGTTGGGGAATAAAAGCGAAAAGCTGACAGCGATACTGGTATTAGTGTTACTACAACTGCTTCTTCATTCTACGCCTAATACGTGATTCAACTTGTTTTTCGTTTAAAACGTTGATGAAAAAAAATATATATGTATATACGAGAAGAGATTTAAGTATCCCAAGTTGTTTTCATCCATCTTGTTATGCAAGTATGCATAAAACTAGAATATGTATTCTACAAGAACTTGTTTGTGAGTTTATGTTGAGATATAAAACCTTCAAGCGCTTGATTAACTCAAAACTTAACGCTCTCTTCTTTACTAACAAGCAAAGACTTTTATTTTCTTTCTGAGTGACGCAGTATGGCTATGTTTTCTTTATTTATATGATCAGTGGATTGAAGGAAATGTGGCAACGTTGTCCTTACAGGATCAAACAAAAGAAATATAATAAGTTTGCAAGAAGTGTCAAAGCAGCAATATTGATGGTTTCCTCTGTAAACCTTTAATGTTGTTATTTGTGAACAAAGTCAACACGTTGTCTGTCCCCCATCTGTTGTGTCACACCGTTAGCTTATTTATCAAAGGACTTATCGATTTATAACTCTGAACTTCAGTTGATATTTATGTCAGCTTTTCTGATATTTTGATTTTCTTCGAAATATGGCGTTCGACCAATGCAAACAATATTTACTTTAATCCAGTGGAGTGTTTATGAAGACAAATATATTTTTATTAGGTTCATATTGCTCATTTAATTCATTTTTTTTATTAAAGAGTGAAAAGTATGTGATTGGACCGGGGAACGAACCCGGGACCTTTGGGTTACCGTCCCAATGCGCTACCACCTGCGCTTTGAAAATCGGAAGTTGCCTCCATTTCATCTTTGGATATCAATTTTTTTTCTTTTTATAACAAATCTTATTTTTTGTCATTTTGCCGTGACAAATATATATATAATAATTCACAGCCATATTCAATCCACTACTGGATGAGGCCTCTCCCGGATCATCTGTTCTAATAATCATCACCCGTACATGTGTGTGATGCTGACAGGTATAATAACGAAAGCCTACTTGATCTAACCTTCGCTTACGACTTACAATTTCGCCATGTGTATGCGATCAGAAATGTATATCTGTTTCTAATTTTAGTTTGAGTGTTACATTTGGCTCAAAAACTTTAACAGAATGTCTGACGAAGAAGGATTCTACAGGTTTTCTCCTAATATTATTCCTGTGAAACTTTTTCCTTACCTCATTATCATTTGTCAATTAATTCTGTTGCTAATTAATATGTACTGACAATATTTAAAATAATAGACATTACAGGAATTACATTTATGATATTTATGCTTTACATGTGGAGAAACAAAAAGAGATATGTCGTTTACAGACTGAGCAAACAATGTCGAAATAGACTGCCGAAGTTGAGCGCATAGTGTTGGCAATTTCGCCTTTTTTTTCTGAAAGATTTTGTCTTTTTCTTTTTGTCCTGGACAACTGGTAGTTACATGTG
>JAGDQP010001219.1:0-129277 GCA_022664845.1 Lepisma saccharinum | reverse complement strand
CCGACGACTAAGCGTGGGAACAACAAACATGCCCATGTTAGTATACGCCCAAGAAAAATGCAGTACTTTGCTAAATTTCATTTACAAGAAGTCATTCGGCAGTGGCAAAGCTAATTTTGTAGAAGAAATTTTCACTTGTAGAACAGAGAATAAAGTACTCGACTGGTTTAGTGCAGTTATATAGTATATTTATTGTTTATTTGTATAAAGGTCATTAACTGAGAAGAGTACTAAATAACTGCTTAACTTAAAATTTTCAAATCGAATATTCCACCTTTTAAATGTGAAGCATGAAGAACGGAATACACTAAAACACCAGTTGCATGAACTATCGCAGCTTAGGGATTTAAACTGAGACTTTGTCCTCCTTTTCAGAATACTATACTCATCGACATAACGTTGTATTATTATAATTTGTGGTTTTATACGCACATTTCCAATGCCGATATTAGACGGATTAAAATGAATGTACAGTGCATTAGTGACGAGGACCGAACAGCCGTAACTCAGTTGGTAGAGAGTCGTTTTAGCAATCGAAAGGTCTTGGGATTGTTCCCAGCTACCGCCATTCTGATTGATGTTTTTCGTAAGCTACACTAAGCAAATGCCGGGATGGTACTCTACTTCCAAACTTGGGATGGTAGCTACTGAACGAAAGTTGCCTAAATGCCATGCAAAGACAAAATCAGTTATAAAAATTATATCCCGTGGAAATGGAAATGGACAGAATAACTAGGCTTATATTCTAGGTCTTGTAAATGCGGAAAAGTGATAGCTTTCTCAACCCAAAAAATATTTGCATAAAGACACAACCAGCATTGAAGGACCTTTATACATGCTGAGTGCTGAAAGTTTAATATTACTATTAGAGGAAGGCAATGGATGAAATTACATGATGGCCTGTTTAAAATATTCTTCCTGACATTTTCAGGCTACCCTAAAATCAACTAATTTTCTGCTTCAAAATTTATTATTCGAACAATACATACACAGTGATTTTTCAGATGCAGTGCACAATTTTAGAGTAATGTTTGAAGTTTAGTTTAATTTACATTTAAATTACTGGCATCTAAGGTCTAAGCTCGTCATACGTCTGAAGAATGGCATCCCTTGGCGAACATTTTATTACACCTAGTTCCTTAGTTGCTATCCCATTGGGAAACACCTACTTTTGAACCTACCAATAGGCCATCTTTGTTGTTTTTCCAGTTTTCGCGCTCTCGCACCAGCTTGATGCTGGGACAGTTCCTTCCTTTCGTCTACCTTCCCCATCCTGGTCTAATGTAAACAAAACATGACTAAAGGCTATAAATAAAATTCAATTCAAATACACTCGTAACGAGATTGACACTGACTTACAGGTGATGGTTTGGAACTCTTTAAATGAATAAGAAATCCCGTGCCTCTAGCATATTTATTCTTGCTAATAAACGTTCAAGGCAATTAGAGCGTGACCTGTTCAATTAAATTAAGTGGATTTTTCCTTCAGATACAGATATTAGGCCTAATGTGTCAAAATCACACAAAATTACTTTGCTGCTGAAATCAGGAACTCCCAAAATAATATTTATTAAGAAAAGTTATAAATGAGCTTACAAACTTATAAAGACAGTCTAATATGTATATATTTCAATATTTACCAGCAGTCCAGCATTGACGTCTTAAGCGTGTAATCACTCAGCAAGCTCAACTTCAAACGAAAATGAGATGAATAGAACCTCTATGGTCTCTATTCTAGATGATATCCAGGAATTAATGGAGGAAATATGAAAATATCTGGCAGAACACATGGATGTTCAAAGGTTTATTGAACTTGTGCTGGTTCCTTATCAATGATCTGTGTTGAAAGATCACTAGGCGACGTGGACTGGGCATGTATAAATAAGGGTGAAAAAAAAAAGGAACGTAGCAGACGGCATCTTTTAAATCTATATATTCGGACTAAAAATGCAATTAATATTTACATATATGGATAAAGTTTGACGAACACCCCTTTAGTTCCAACCATGACCATCTTCGTAATTCTGCAAATCCATTCCACCACGCCTTACAAATCAGTGAAATCTCTAATATATCGAGTTATCGTAAACTGAAATATTTTACTTCTACCCAGACTACATTTTAAGTAAGGTTAGCATTTTATAAAAATCAACCATTAACATAGCCATATATTGAGACTGGATTCTATAGCTTAGTCAAGGAGCTCATACATAACAACAGAAGTAGAATACTTCAAATTAATTCGTTGTATCTAGCATTGCGCGCCTGGATTAATTCACTTGGCACTAGGTCTATTACAGCTCTGACATACATACTTATTCAAGGATATTTGTCTATAAAAAGGCCATGTCAAAATCGTCATTCCCTTTCACTATACATACATGCACAAAAGACGAACAATTGTATAAGCACACATGGTGCTGATACAGTGGGGACAAATTTACTTTACTTGCACACTGAACAGCCGAAACTCGGAAGAGAAGTAACTTCGTTGAAAGCAGATTGCAGGTTCTCTTCCGCTATCCTCAACGCTATCTCGCACTGGCCAGTATAGCCTGCAGCGTCTAGGTTGTCATGGCAACCAGAAGTTCACCGTCCCGTCAACGGAAATATTTTCACCTCTGTAAAATTGTCCCCGCCATAGAAAGCACTTATAGCTAGATTTTTTCGATAAAAGTAACGTTTTCAGCTTCGTAAGAATACAGTACCTTATAGCGCTAGAATATTTACTTATGCTGCATACAAAATTGGAAACAGTTTATTTGTTTTTTCTGCTGGAATTTTGTTACGCTACTTCGTTTTCTTTCAGAAACATTTTTTGTTTATTTAGTCAATGAAAGAACAAAATAATAGGTGAAGTACAGCTTCACTAACTTCACCTGAAAAACCGCCACTGGAGACCATTCAATATTAACAGATCTTTAAAAATAATGAATTTCAAATTTTGTACATGGATTTAAAAGATGCTTTTAATAGCTAATCGCGTTAATTTTGTGGCGTGTGTTACAATTAGCAGGAATATCCAACAAACTAATTCATCTTCTCCAAATGATTATCACGAAAAGGAAAATGCGGTTACTGATTAACCACAATTTGACGTCACTCCAAATATCTACAAAGGCCTGTCACAAGGTTGTAGCCTTTCACGCATTCTTTTTTCACTAGTTATCACTCCCGTCTCACGCAAATTAAACCTTTCTAACTCAAGCATCACCCATGAATTAGAAACATTTAAAGGTTTTGCATACCGGTACTTGGATAACATTTTTAGTGTGATAACAGAAACCACTCAAGTACAAAACACCCTGAAATCAATGGATATTTTTGGTCAAGCATCGGGGGAACATTCAAATCAAAACAAAACTTGCCTATTTGTGTTATCAGGTAAATAAAATATTGAATACCAAAAGTGGCCAACGTAGTGGAATATGTGTGTATTCTGGCCATTCGATGCTTTCAACAAACAAAAGACACAACAGAATATAACACAAAAACGCTTAATAACAGAATAATATATCATATTGTAAAAGAGTTTTTGACACTTTATCTGAAAGAGTAAAATTCATCAATAATAGTTATTTGTACGCAAAAGCACAATATGTGCTGTAATTGTTCCCGATTCCGAAGAAATTTTCAAAAATCATTTAAAAAAATCTGTTCCCTACTTTATATGGCAAGGACATATTCTAAAAATATTCGGTGGGTGCGAATAAAAGAAACGTTTTGACGTCTGGTGGGGAGCGCCCCTTAGCAACACAACACAGGGTTCGACTGAGGTCACGTGTCTAACGTCACAAATTCTGTATACTTCCAGCAAACAGACTGGGGTACCCAGACAGTCAGGAGGCAGTATGTTGTTAAATAAGGGCCTATGAAAGTGCACTATGGAGAACACACACTTGCGAGTGATTTTTCTTTATGAATTCAAAGTGTAATATTGGCAGCAATTATTAGTGATCCGTGTTGGTCAACCAAGGAAAGTAACTACCCGGAATGAAACCTACATTCTTCATTCTGTGAACAAAGCTCAAAGATTTAGTGCTAAAGATTTAGTTGCTTCACTTGGCTAAGATATGCAAGTTAATGTTACAGATGTGTAAAAAAAAATGGGATCAAGAAGCCAGAAACAAAACATACATATCAGAAGAAAGCAGAAAGAAGAAGTTCTAATTTTCCAAGAAACATCAATATGAGTGCCTGGAATTTTGGTAAAACTTTTTTTTTCTAGTATGAGACCAAGATAAACTTGTGTTGTAGTGATGGATATCAAGACGTGTGGCGAAAGAAGAATTAAGCTTTCAGAAAGCAGAACATTGCTTCAACTGGTAAAAAATGTTAAAGGGTGTGTTATGATTTAGGCACATGTTGGGTTGATATGGCTTGCGATGTCATGTCGATATCCTCATCACCATATTCACGATCAGTTGAGTCAACATCCAGGTCTGAAGCGTGCTGATATGTCAGAGATTCATACCGCTCAACGATCACTCGTTCATCCAATAACTCGGCACATTATCTGGTCGAACATTTCCCGATCTGCAATGGATCTTGCGTCATCAGATATGTCAAATTTCTGAACCAGCAGGCGAATGACTACTTTCGGATACATTCTGAAACGATAAATAAAAGAAAACATTAGAATTCCTATAAAAATGAACAACAGGTTTATCAGCACTCCACAAGAATTGTAATATGTCATCTCATAAATATTTTTATAGACATAGAAAAGGAAAGGTGAAAGCAAGAAAGTAGGAAAGAACTTCGTTTTAGCGTACGTGTCCACTGAAAACGGAAGGAGAGAAGAGAGGAGAGCGAGGGCCTATAACAATGGACTCAACAGCATTTGATGACCAATTATCATATATTTTCAACTAATATCTTGATTTCATTTGTAATTCGCATCATTGCTGTTTTGTGTTATTTTGCTTTCTTTTTGTGCTTATTACAATAGTATTGGCGAAGTAGTACACAGCACTAGAATAAACTATACTTTGTGAGTAAATTACGTTGACTTCATCGTTATAGTCCCTGCCTTCACCGATATTTTCGGGCTTTTATTATTCTGGCAACACTGCGAATGTCTACAGCTGTCAACACTGACGGTGCTTCACACTAGTCGCTTCTAGTGTAGAACAGCATTACCTATAATCATGGTAAGTTACACTTCATTCTCTGCTTTCGTTTATGAGAAACTGGCAAAAGAAAACGGGTACAGCTTTACTAGACCGAAGCACCAGTTCACACTTAACCCGTTCTCCTGTCTCTCACACTCCTGCTCCAAAAAAAAATAATCTCACATTCTGACTTCCTACCCTGTCCCCTCTCTTTTGGAACTAGTCCGGCGAAAATCCCCGGAACTTGTTTCGTAAGGTTCCCTTGTTAGTAGAAGAGAAAAAGAATGCCCATGTGCTGTAGAAATAGGAGAACCGACTTCATCTTATCATTTGGGCCCCTTCAACTTTGGGAGTCCTTCTGGGATCGGCGCCCTTGCTCACTGTCTATGCCCGTGGCTACTCTGATGTTTCTCCGATTATTTGGCTACCGTTTCATGCTATGGCATTGCTATCTGTGAGGTCAGTACTTCGATGACCGGTGACATGTTCCAATGGATGGAATTTGAAATTTTATTGAAATCATTTTGGCAAACTTTTGCTCAGGTTAAAACTAGCAGAAGTTTCGCACTTACTAAATATTTAATAACTATATTTGTTAAGTAACTTTACAACTTGGAGAACAATATAAATTACATGATTATAGAGGTAAGTTATTGAATGAAATTTGATATATAATTACAATTTAATATTGTTTTTATGTAGCAACGGGCAACACAAAACTACATTGTGAACGGCATGCACCCCGAGGGTTTGTTTCTGGCCATGCCTGCTGTCGCACTCTGCAAGTACTTCTTAAGTATGTATTTCATTCCATAAATATTTTCCGAGCAAAATAGAATCAGTGCTTGAGGTCTAAAAGGGTGATTTAATTAATGGCGCTGAAGATTTGTCCCGGATCTCTCTCCCTTTGTAATGTCACCGATAGCATCACATGCATTTCTTCACGCGAAGAATCCATAAAGTTCCAGTCGGCGTCAGTATCGAAGTCCATTTCATGATTACAAAGTAAATCAAAATTCTTTCTATTTATAATTACTTCCATCTTCATCACTGAAGTAACCTACTTTTATTGCATGAGCAATTAATGTGTTATTTAACAATAATCGGGCTAAAAGCTGCCACGAACGAGTCAGGCAGAAATAATGAAATAATGGGTTGGAGTTGGCTCTAGGCTTAGAGGAGATACCGCACTCGCATTTCCCCGCTATGATGTAGAAAATTCATTTGCACTGATCAAACAGCTCAAAAAATAATTAAAAAAGTTTTTTTTTAAAGCAGCTTTTCGAAGCAAAGAAAATTGGACTAAAATTAAAAAAATAATAAATTTATGAATCGGAAAATAAAAGCGTGGGTTCTCTTAGTTTATGATAAGATAAGCAAGAGCGCCCACGCTTTTATTTTCCGATTCATAAATTTATTATTTTTTTTACTTTCTAGTCCATTTTTCTTTGCTTAAAAAGTGCGTTTTAAAAATTCCCTTTTTGATTTCTTTTCTATATTAAGAGATTCGCACACCCAAATCCTATAGTGTTCTGCAACCAATCGAATACCGACATCGTTGCATGCTAGTATTTATTTTATGATATAGAAGTTCATATTAAATAATTATTTTTTAATTAATTACAGTTAACTAGATTATTTTGTCGTATATCTAGTGATTGAATATTGTATTGCCATCGGAGACAAGCAAGTTTACAAAATTTTAAAGAAATCGGATGATGGAAAGTGAGTTAAAAATAATTACAAGATTTGTACCAGAGATGAAACATGATTACAGAGTAAATTAATAAAAATCATGTTAATAAATGTTGCGATTCCTACTATGAGCTGAACACTTAGGAGTCATCCTTGACACCAAATTTCAGATTTTTTTTGTGGAGACCGATTTGTGATATTTAAGCCTGAAAATAGGCATGTTTCAGCAAAGGTCCATATTTGAACTCCCATAGAAAAAAAAGGAGTGCAATCAACAGGGTGATATTCTGCATGCAGGCACCTGTTAATTTCATGGGGTTGTATCTAATTTAGTGGAATAAAATTTGTAATTAAAAGCTAATTGAATGCTATTAACTAACATTTCGTGTCCTCTTCTCATATTGGAAACACGTTGAATTTCAATCTATATTGCAACGAAAATTTGATTTCGTTCATAGAACGTTAATGTGACGTGTTTGTAAATATTATATTGAACTGTGAAGTAGATTATTTTTTCCAAGTTAATTGCATTATCATGTTATCATTTGCATGTTGAAAACAGATTGAATTATGAACAATATTTCAACGAACATTTAATTTCGTTAATAAGACGTTAATGTAAAGCGTTTTTAAATTTTCCTTTCCAACTGTGACACAGATTTGGCTTTATATGCGTTTTTCTAAGGCGACGTATTACACTTTTTGAGAAATACAAATTTAATAGTGCAGCGATTGTGAAAGCGTTAAAGAAAAAAACATGGACATAAAACGAATGAAGGGAAGGTTTCTTACTCTAACATGATGGAGAAACTACACGTCTGGATTTGTGGTGACTGTTTTCAAGATTGCCTTTTTCTATAGATACCTTAAAAGAGGCGTGACCCTAAAGTTCAAATCCGTTAATGAACGTGTCGAGCAACCAACGACGAGTGCGGAATGTTACAGTTTCGAACCTCAACAGCAGCCACTTGAATAATTTACTGTTGGAAAATTAATACTGCATATCATGATGAAAGCAACGAACAAAATGCAGCTAAATGTGTCTACCAATAGACCGCAACCATGCTCTCTCCGGTTTGACCAACTGAACCCGTTTCCCCTTCGTCCGCTTCTTGATTTCAAGCTGTTTTTTTTTCAATCATTATTTAACTTCAAATAAACGTTGAACAGGCGGACATTTCGGTACATTTACAACGTTAAGATTACGTTTCGGTACCAACGTTTAACCCACGTATTTTCAACGTATGTGTACTACCGGGGTCTGTATATTTTATAAAATTTAAATTGTTTCAACTTCGTTAAAAGACTGTATCTTAGAAATATTCCAAGAAATATCTTCACCATAGTTCTTACTCTCTATAATGCCTTAAGATAATGGATAGCAACTTGTATAATGTTCATGATAGGATAATATTAATGTGGAACTTTATAATAATATCAAACATATATTGATTACACTGTATCACCCCCAAAGTAACCTAGTTGCCCGCTCTCATCAAGAAATTGGAATTATTTTAAGGAATTTATGCAGTAAGAATCATGCTTAAGGAAGCCAATACATCATTAGGGTTGTTCATTCGTAAATAACATCACAAGGGGATTTCATAGCTACGAAAATGTTTTCCAAAATGTGTCTAAGTCGGACTTCTTAGTGGAATCTGCAGAACTTGGTTGAAAGATGTAGCTACAATTAAAGAATAAGTATCAGAAGTGAGTGATATTGAGAAAAACGATAAGTTAGGCAGGGAAACCGCGCTTCTCCTGATCGATTTGTCACATGCAGATGCAAAATGAGAAACATACATACAGCTCGGATGTTCCTGGTAGCTGAATAGTCAGGAACAGCTTTCTTCATAAATTTGTCCAGAAGAGTGTTATTTCAAATATTCAGTAAATGGCCCTTAAATAATAGTCTTAAAGAACGAAAATTTAAAACCAATACTAGTCCCTATGACCGCACTCGCGAGCTTCTGTGTTAATGGAGAAAATATCTTTCTGCCATACTCAGAGTCCAATTGAAAGAATCTCTAAGTCCATTATTAGACTAGTTCTATTTTGTGAAAAGTTGAATGTAGGAGGCATTTTTGGTGAAAAGCAGGTAAAGTGCTTTTTCTAATTGATTTTGGTGTGTTCAACTTAAATGTATTGTTTACCACGCTGATGTCTGCCGTTTCCATGCTGTAGGTGAGAAAAACAAAATGGCGGCTAAAAATATGAGAAATTTTATTCTGTGCGCATATGAAGAACTAAAGTATTTGTAATTTACTAAAAAACTAACGTTGTTACGTTAAATATGTAGTTATTCCTTAAATTTTAATAACTAAGTAGGTCGTATTTTATATGTTTTCGACATTATATTTATCTATTTTGATAAAAATAAGAGATTCCTATATCCAAAATTTTCAGAGTTTAGATACGTATCCTGCAGGTACATATTAGATTCTGAAGATGAAAAATATTACAGCCATGAACTGTTAATAAGGTGTTTAAAACACACGCATTCCATTACGTCTTCTTAATACTTTCAATCCATAAACACTTCTACAAAATAATTTAGTGCTCGAAGGTCCACATTTATCATTCATACAGTCTCTTTTCGTAACTGCATTTGCGTATTGAAATACACTTGAATTTTCCTTTCTTGCAACTCCAGATATTAGATTTGCATCCAGTAGAACAACCACATAAAATTATTTCTACATTGGAGGTAAGGATTGGCCCAAGTTTTCCATCATCCATGGTCCAACCCATTTCCTCGGGTGAAAGCAAGTTGGGAACGATGGATGTCGCCTGTCTCCAAGCCATTGCTTGGTAATGTGCTCTTTGTATGTGGAATGTTATGACATCACTTGTTGGAGGAAGGGCATCAGGGGCATCATATTTATGAAACAAAATTACATCGCAAGTCTATTCGTTTTGAAGGTTATCAATTCTACATACAAAAATTTTCTGCTGATTTGAATGATTCTTCCTGAAGTGAAGCTTTACCAAGGTTTTGCAGAAGCTGGTAATTTTGAAACCACGTTTTCTTCTTACCATGACCAGTAATGTGGGAAATAGTATCGCAGCCTGTAATGGCATGAAATGGAATTAGACAACTCAGATTTTTTACCACAATGGACAACTTCTCACAAAGTGTATGGACAGGTATGTTCTTTGATTTCGCTGCTGTGCCCATTTTTAGCAACAGTTCTTTGCAATTTATTTAATTGTAATGCGCTATTAAAAGTACTAAAACATCAGTATCTCGTGCTGAGACAACAATAATATCAGCTTGAGTATGTAGACAATTTAAACAAATTCTTGTATCTGCTTTTTCATATTCGGTAACTAAGGAACTTGTATCCACATTTGAATAATTAGCTCTGACAACAACAAGTGGACAAGGTCAGCCTTATTTTCTGGAAGTGCCAAAAATCTTTCCCAATTATTAGGTACAGGAATCTGTTTTCAACCGATCTTCTAATGGGTGTAATTCCTTTGAAACGTTTCTGTCTTGTTTATTCTTTTATGGATTGTGATCTATAACTATCAAATACAATGTCCACTCTGTCGAAACCGTCACCAAGATGAAGTACATAATTCACAAAACAGTTCTCCACATCACCGAAAGTTTTGGCACTACTTGGTTTCCCTATAGTCATCAAAGAAGCTAAACCAACTACTATAAGACACGAGTTACATTCTAAAGTCACAATTGAAAAAAAAAGTTGTAAATAGTCAATATATCTGCAAGAGCTGCCTTCTTTCCAGTTCTTAGATCTCCATTTAATTCTGCGATGGAAATGGGCACTGGCAATAACTCATGTTGTAATATTTTTTGCAGATTCACTATCCTACCTGCTTGACACGCCATAATTAAGCGGTGCAAAATAGTTCTGTCAGTTTTTAATACAACGTTATTACGTTTGGGTTGTTTAACAGTATAAACAGAAGCGAATGTTAATGTTTTGGCTTTCTTCAGTGGATAGTACAAAATCTCATGAGAAGGATTTTCTTTCGGTAGGATTAACCTTCTTCTAACAAATTCTAACATTTGATCTTGTCCTAATTTCTCGGCGTTGAGTAATGAATCTTAAATTTCTGGCGTTGCCATGTCCATTGTTACAAGAGCATGAAGGTCGGATTTAGATGAATCTTCCGAGAAGACATGTAACTTTTACATCGTTTGAAAAATTCTACTTTCAGAATGATCTCTCATTTGCCTTGCTTTAGCCAATTCGTCTCGAGTCATTTAATCATCAAGTCCAAGAGAAAAAATTCTCTTGTCTGAGATGCTATTTGTGCACGTAAATTATACGATAAGGACCACCTGCACAATGCTGAATATGACTTTTTAATTCCAATAATGCCTCCTCCTCTCTTCCCTCTTGCATTAAGCCATTCTTGACTGTGATCTGGATCAACTTCATTGAAGCTCTATTTGAACCTTTAACAACCCAATTCCCATGATTAAATTTTTGCAGTACTTCTTGGGGAAGATTATGTAATATATATCACTCCCCATCTTGCGTAGTTGGTGTGGTCGTATCTGAAGAAATATGGTAACATCTTAAATGCATGTATGTGTAAATTCCATATTCAATCCCTTTCAGCTCTTACGAAAAGTAGAAGAATAGAAACCATGTCCATATCGTTACACCAGAACCGGTAGTTCGGTTTATCACTTGTGAAGTCTTCGAAGAATCTGGACAGTATGCTATGGAAATTCATTGTTCCTAATGAATCTATAAGACTATCAAAATCATGATCAGTTGTCTTATCCATGCAATTTAACAAGTACTGACCGAGTTCATTATCATGTTCTTCGACGTAATTAAGAAGTTTCGGAAGGAGGAGTTGCCACAAAGCTTGCAGCGTTTGTGAGCTCTAACATCTTTGGCATAATATTTCCCAGTACCACATTTGTAGCTGTAGTTTCACTAAAGAGATTGCTTTCCACCCACATTTGGGACAATCCAGAATCAGACGTATGGGTCCTATTGCTTTCAAGAAGTTCATACAAATATGGAGACCTCCTAGTAGGGAATTTAATAAATTTTTGTATTCTTCCTTCTTCCACTTCAGTTCCATAAGATGAGGAAAGGGCTTCATCAACAGTCAATATTATATATTTCTGCTCGGAAAATCGTGTAATATATACAATTCTTTTCACAACTGTATTCAATGTATCAATGTGATGAGCTGGTTCTTGGATAATAGGAAAATACCGATTAGTTGATATTTCATGATTATTATGGCTAAGATTAACATTAAAAGTAGTCCAGTTTATCTTTGGATTTGTATTTAGCCTCAATATAAAGAAAGCCATATCGGTTGCCAGTGCCTTCAATATTTGTGGGGAGTTGTTATTTGCAATAAACCATTCTTCTTGAATATTTTCACTGAAAAATGGATCGCTCGAGAGTCCTATAATATGGGCAGGATAGATAGCTGACATCTCATCTGGGAGAGACAGCGTTGTATGTTTGCTTGGTACTACATCGCTAAGATAAGAATAATGCTGGGCGAAGGACCTCTTTGCCAAACAGGATACTGTGTTGCATCAAATGTGTTTCTTCCAGTATACTTTCTCAGATTGCAGGACATATGTGTATCGCATGAGTGAAATCGCTCCAGGTGTTCCTGAGTTAAGATGCAACATATAAATCCTTCCAGTCGTTCTAGTTCCATTAATAGTCTGTACCAAGCGCTTCAACCCCGCCACCCGCCACGTTTTCGTTTTTTGAAGGTTGTGGGGAGTCGTAGGCCACAATTACAATTTTGGAAAGTGAGCAGGATAGAATTTACGTAATTCTATGATCTGAAATGATCAGTGCTGTAAACAACTTATTTTCCGCCCAGATATTTGACTGCCAAACCTATGACGTCACAATTTACAGAAAGTCAAATATCTGGGCGGAAAATAAGTTGTTTACAGCACTGATCATTTCAGATCATAGAATTACTTAAATTTTATCCTGCTCACTTTCCAAAATTTTGATAGTGGCCTACGACTTCCCACAACCTTCAAAAAAAGTAAAAAGAAAGTGGTGAGGAGCCTAGTAAAGGCCCTTATAACTTTAAATGTAATTTTGAAGCTTTCAGAGTAGAATTTCAGCTTGGCAATCAAAATATTTCAATTCTGCATAGTCAAATTATGTTAAAAAGCCTATTTATCTGCCTTTCACCAAAAATTCCTCCTGGTCGATTAATATGCATCTTTCTGAAAATTGGCACCAGTCTATATCAAGGATAGTCAGATATCTTCATAATTGTACATCTAAATCTTATTTTATTAGGTGTAGGTTGTAGTGACCTATTCTCAGTTGGTCACAATATATCTTACCCTCTCCCTTATTTTATGTCTTCTTTTCTTTTTTGTTCGTGCTTCATCGGTAATACTTTTTTCGTCTTCAGCTTTCTTCAAAGGGTTTTTATTTGTCCACATATCAAAGAAGCCAAGACACTTAGATAATGCCTTTGTGGGATTGGTGGGACTTTATTCTTATTGTTTCTTCATTTTATTATTACTTAATATTTCTTAGCATATTTTCGTTGTCTTATTTCTTTAATATTTTTTCTTTCGTTTAATATCTTCAAAAACAAATTAAAGAATATCATTATATTATTTTTGTCGTAATTTTGGTGGTTAAGCCACAACCCCCTTCGCTCTGTGTTGTATAATTTGATTCTTTCTCTAATTGGATGAGGCCAGTCAACAGCTAAAACATGGTCGTTGAGTAGGAAAAGCTGCACAAAATTACGCTGCCTCCGAACATATATAAAGAGCAAAATTATAAGTCAGCCAATGTTTAAAAAGTTTATTAATATATAAAGCAGCATCGACTGATGAATAACAACAATTTTGGGAAGCTGTTTTCACCAAATTCTTCATAGTAGAAGCTGAGAATCGAATTTCTGCAGTTGGCGTTTGCATCGTCCGCTATGTTTGCCCATCGAAGTGTGCGATGAGAATTTGTAAAGTTCGTCAATGTGTGAGGTGATTGTTGTGGTATATGAGGTGTGCAGTGGGTTTTTCATATTTTTCCTAAATAAATATCTCAGCCCTCTTTCCTTCAGTGTGTAAGTGTTTAATTGCACCTTCAGCATGTTAGTGATTTTTGTTTTTCTGTAGAAGCATGTATGAAGTGGTGATGTCCGCTTAATTTGGCAGGCACCGGGGGTCGGTTTTACTATCAGGTAATGTATGGTTGATGTCTTAAAATTTCTCCTTCTCTCTCAGAAAACCAAGTTTGTTTCACCTACATTTAGATAGTGAAATTTCACAACGTAACATTTTGGTTCGTAAGCTTTGAATATTTTACCTTGCACTAGAGTTGATGCTACCTTTTTAATGAACGTTCTTTTATACTCAGTTTTTGTTTGCTCCTTTCGGAACTGGTATGATTTCAAATTGATCGAAATCTCTGCAGTATATCCGGTTTTTATTAAACGTAAGATTTAACGATTCATAATGTTTTATTTCGGTAAAACCTCTTCGTTTCGTTCGCAAACCCAAAGCCAGATCGCTCATAAAGATTGGGTCTGTAAATTTACACTTAACCTAGCTATAGTATATCATGTCTTGACTGTGTTATCAGAACGGAGGTTAGGTTGTGTAGGTTAGAACTGGAAATTACATGCGAAATGTTCGACTATGATTTTGGAAATATTAAAGTAAATTGCTGCTCAGTAGCTATATCTGTAGAAAGAAATGTTATGTTTTGATGATTGTGGAAATTTTGTTTAACTGTGTTCAAGTGTAGAATGTCTACCATATTTGAAAAGTGAAAGTAACCTAAACTTTTGAGAAGAAGTGTGTGAAATCTTATCTCTGTTCTTAGACAAAACCTTTCTGAAAATAAACAATTTCAATACGTGAAAATAGCATCTTAAGAACACGTTGTAATGTGCTAAAAAAATTCTTTAGAAACTTTTTCTCCAAAGAAATTTAGCAATAAGTTTTTTTTTGCATTGCGTTTGTCATTTTTAAGTAAAAATAAATTACTTGTTACCAGATATTTCTTGTGTGAAGGGTTTTATTAAGGAGTAGGTAGTTGTAGTAGTAGTAGTAGTTGGAGTAGTAGTAGTATCACTGTGGTATTGCTGTAAATGTTCCCTTCCTTTTGCTATTTTAGTCCGCGAGGTGTTATTTCATGTGTACATGAGAAAGTAACTCGAGATGAAGTAATATTTTGGTATTTTGATTCAGTGCTTCAGCAAACATTAGGGAATAGTCAAATCAGTTGTGCTTATCTAAATTTCGTGATTAGGTTAACTAGTGCGAGGCTGCGTTGAGCCTTATACATTTTAGGGGCCTAGTTGCGTTAGGAAAATATGCGAAATGCTTCTGCAACACGACAACGCTTGTCCCCACACGAGTCGGGCAACCACGACTGCCATTAATGAGCTGGGGTTCCAGGTGCTGCCACACCCACCTTATTCTCCAGACTTGGCTCCTTCTGATTACCACCTCTTCGGGGCATTGAAGAAACCGCTGCGTGGACATCATTTCGCCGACTTCCAGGAACTGCAAGACGCTGTCCGGACGTGAGTGCGACAGACTCCGAAGAAATGGTTTGCAGAGGGCATAGAGAAGTTGCCACATTGGTGGCGCAAGTGTGTAGTTCTTAATGGAGACTATGTTGAGAAAGTGGATGTAGAAAAATATCTGCCGAGGCATAAAGGTTCTTATAAGTGTAAAAAAAAGTGTAAATCAATATGGAACGCCCCTCGTATATCATTTCGTTAACATTCATGTTGTATGAGCAGAATTTGACGTATAATTCTGTAAGCAGTGAATGTTCCTGAAAATATACTGAGGATTTTTTTCCAATTGGACCCTTCATATGTATGTGTTTACAATTGGCGGTGTTGAAAGAAATTGGTATAACATACGATAGGGTATATATTGTTACTTAGTCAAACGGGCATCTTTATTATGGTACATGATTAAGACTAATTGAAGAGTGGAATTAAGGACGGGGAGTTATTCAAAATTAAAAGTTTCCGAAACTCCGAATCCTTTATTCCTACATTGTACTAACGCGGAATAATATGTTTAGTTACTCATCATTCATTCATACAAACGATATTAATAAATGTATTTACCGAACATAGATGCAACGGGATGTAATTAACATAGTATTAATCGAAAACTAGACTTTATCTTTTATACTAGGGGTACCGGTTAATAATACGGATTTTTCAAAAGAGATGGCGTTGGCGTAGACTGCTTTAGAGTTGCTGTGATATGTAGTTATTTTTGTTGTAGTGATAAGCGTGAAAACCGGATAAGTGAAATGGTACGAAGGTGTTAAGATCATAGATATTTTGACGCGAAAACATGCTGAAGTACGTGCCAAAAAAGAGCATTACCGGGAAGTGTTACTTCATCACTTCGTTTTGAAGAAAAGTGCTGCTGAAGGTTATCGGGCACTGCAGAAAACTTTTGGTGAACATGTTCCATCCTAAGAAGTGTGAAAGCTGGTTTAAACGCTTTAAAAGTGGTAATTTCAATGTGAAAGACAAGGAGCGCCCAGCTCAACCGAAAAAAGATTGAAGACCAGCATCTACAAGCATTATTTAAGGAAGATGCGTGTGATACTCAAAAGTAACTCGCAGAACGATTAAACCAACTGACCGAAACAGAAATGTCATAAGTGAACTCTTGCTTCAAAAGCACCAAATAAAGTACTTTCTACGGACTGGCGATGAAAAGTGGTGCTATTTTGAGAGTCTCAAACGCACAAAATCATGAGTAGATCCAAACCAATCATAAAACCGACTGCAAGGCGAAATCCCTTCGACAAGAAAACAATGCTCTGTGTTAGATGGGATCAGGAGGTTGTGCTGTATTATGAACTTGTAAAACCCGGTGAAACTTTTAAGAATGATCCCTGGCGACAAGAAATAATCAAGTTGCATTACGTGTTGATTGTCAAACCAGGGCAATGTGCTACAAGACACGGCAAAGGGAGTTTGCTTCATCATCACACACATCAAAACCAGTTAAAGGATATATTACTCGCCTGGGATATATTAACCCACCCGCAGTATTCAGCAGACCTTGCTCCTTCAGATTATCATCTGTTCCGATCGATGGCATACACGATGTCTAAGTAGCATTTCACAAGGTACAAAGAAGTGGAAAAGTGGGTCCCTAAATGTTTTGTCCCCAAAACCAGCAAACTTCTATTGGAACGGTATCCACAAATTACCAGAAAGATGGAACACATATGTAGTTACCGATGGACTTTATTTTGAATAAAGAACTAGTTTTGTTCCTCCTTTGCTTCCAAATCTGCATTATTAACCGGTACACCTAGTATTTGACATAAAAAAAATATGTGACTCTCATAATTTCTGTCACATATATCTTAAGTACATATGAAAAACAAACTCGAGATTTCTATAAAGAAAATACATATATTCTTTACATCCTTTTGTACCTAGGCCCGTCACATACAAAATATAAAAAAAAAACATTTATTTATTAAGACAGAAATGCGGTAAAAAAGTATAAATACATTAGGTTTAAAAAATCAATGCCATTGACGTCCAGTTTCAAGGTAAAGCTTGGAATTCTTGTTCGTAAAAAAGAAAGGTGCTTCTTCAGTTGGGCACTTCAAATCAGGAAATTTCGAAGGAAATCTCATTTCCTTACTTCCAATAGGCTCCAGCATACTATTCCATAGAACCTGAGCAACTGAAATGTAAGCATGCAAATAGATTAATTGTATCCCGTGACGGTTTTAAACAAAAGTAATATGTGAAAAACTCTTGTCAAGCATTTGAAGAACACACTAAGGAGACTATTATTATTATTAACATGTATATTGAATATACACAAGCATTAACATTCATAAAGATGAATAAATGTATTAATACACGTTTGTAAACAATACATTAGTTTCACATCAAATCAGAGCTTAACTTTACATCATGTGGAACACCACATGTTGAATTGGAAAATAAACTTATTTTTCTAAGGAAATGATTCTTTTATAGAATAAAAAGATAATTTGATTTAAAGACACGTCGAAGCCTGTATATATTAAAAACATAACAAAAGAACCTATATGTTGAATGTTGGAGATCTGGTCTAGCACGATAAAACAATTTTAAAACCTTATATACATTGTTAGTTTTTCCAAGATTTCAGCTAAAAACCCCAAGGTAAGGGGCACTGGAAACCCGTGAAAGGGTCTTTTATGGCAGATAAATCACAAGAGAGCAAAAGAGGAAGCTATAGGGGAAAAAGACTTTATCTCTAGCAGTGCATGTATCTCAAAAGACTTCACTGGATATCTTATCTGACTCTTACTTTCTTGCACAACTCCTCGTCACCAAATAAGAAATAGGAAAAAAAAAACAGAACATGTGAAGTTAGGCATTGCGAATCATTATTATTGTAAATGTTTCTTTCGAAAACTCTACTGAACTGTCTTTTCGATATTGTAAAGCTCGGTAGAATACTTAAATGTGGCAATGATCTGCCAGACTCATTGATTTAAGTTTCACTTCATGACGAAACTGGCCAGAACCTTTACTACGCAGACTATCTACAGAATTCATATGACATTTATATAAAATTAAATGAATAGCAATGTAAATTATTACAATTACCCCTCATACATATATTTTTTTAAAATTTTTACAGAAACATGTGTCAAGGGGATGTACACTTTTAACAACATGGCCACGGACCAAAAGTATGTGAAACAGAAGTGTCTGGCGACTGAGCCCCTCCTTTGTGTGTAATAATAAAAATAATGTAACCTGATTTTAACTAGTCCTCCTTCCGTCGTCAACGCTACCTCAGCATTACTTATGTAAAAAGGTGCTTTTTAAGATAATAATTAAGGTGTGAATTACGGCGCGATAAAATAAAATAAAATGTCGAGAAAGGTACACGAGAACAAAAATTAATAATATAAATATTTCGAAATGTAAAGGAAACAGAATACTGGGTTGAAATCGAACCCCTGTTTCCCAGGCGGCAATTCGGCTATACCGACTGGGCTAGGGAAGCAACTTAGCAGGAACAATTTTGAAAGGATATTTACATCGCACACCGTAAAGAACAAGACGTCACTAGCGACATCACTAATACGTTAGTTGTTTCCATTGTACAGAACATGAACTAAGCTACCTCAACATTCGTGAATTCTATGGTTTCCATTCGGAAGCTGGCTACCAGACGCTTTCCTCGTGCTTCGTGTTAAACACACGAAAAGTTAAATACAATGGTTACGAAGCTGCAAACGGGATGTAGCAACAAATATGTTGAGATAAGAGACAGACAGAACACTTAGAAGGGAAGTCGGGGAAGTGGTACGCGGAGATCTGCATGTGTTATATATCGTTGGAAAGGTCTCACCGAGTACACGTTACATGTGAAATATCTCGCTTGAATGGGGCCTGTAGGGGGCGTGGAGACCATTTGAAGATCCGAACATTGCACGCCCCGAAACACCAGAAAACGTGGACAAAATAAGAAGCTGTGTTTCAACGTGTATGAGACGTGGTATATACAGATTTAAAAGGTGGCTGAGTACGAATCTGACATCACATTTGTAAAATTAAAAATGGGGACACAAATTACAAAAAAAAAAAAAAAAAAAAACAAGCTATGGATCTGAAATTGGGTACATAGAGATATTTTACGTCGCTAATTATGAATGTTACATCAAAATTGTAAAATTCAAAATGGCGGATCCAATATGGCGGACAAAAATTGCTAAAAAGATGTACAAAACGGACATATGTGATGATTACACATGTAGTAGAAAAATATGTATAGTACATAACGGGGCAAGTAGGGGCAGCTGATTCGTGCTAATAAAGAGGGAGTTTGTTGTAGTTGACATCAGATGTTTCAGCTAGAAAATGACGTTTGTCCACGTGTTTCGAACACTATTGCAATGGCAGTGAAAAAGTGCGCGTTGTGGATTATAAAATGCGTTATGCTTCGACAACTGTCTTTCTGGTATCACATGATGCCGTTTACACTTTGAACCCCCGTAGGTATGCACTGCTGTACGTTACATGCGTGTAAGAGGATGTGGGAAAGAGTGTATAATGACTAATGGTAGAGGTCAAAGAAACAGGTATAACACAGGCTTTTAGGACAAAATACATAAGAACATACAATGCAGGATTCTTTCTGTTTGCAGTTCTGGCAAACTGGGCTCGTCGAAAGAAAAAAATATGTCCTTTACACTTTGAAATGGAACATATGGTACATCAAAACCTTCTTTGTACCAGGCGTACCTAAACAAGGAGCGATAGTGTCAATTGAAATTGGTTCAAAATGAGGCTATGAATTTTCAAGACATTGTCACGCCTGTGCAGCAGTGCTTCGTTTCCTGTAAGGAAGGCATGTTCAGTGAACTGTTTCATAAAATCTTTCCACTGATGGAAGCAAAACACATCCAGTGGTTGCGTGAAAGCAGTGGAACCTAGTGGAAGGACTTTTAATATAATCGCAACACTGTCATCTTGGTAGAGTGTCTTTGACTTTTGAGCACTCCAGGTATCGGGAATCACAACGGCCCCTACAGGCCCCATTCAAGCGAGATATTTCACATGTAACGTGTACTCGGTGTGACCTTTCCAACGATATATAACACATACAGATCCCCGCGTACCACTTCCCTGAATTCCCTTGTTAGGTAATAAGTAGTTTTTTTTGCATACAACATGATTCGCATGAATACATTTTTAAATGTAAACTTACAAGCAGCATTTTTAATTTAATACTCACCGTAAGCATGGCCCTTCTGGTTAAGGTGCATGCAGTCTGGAGTAATATATGTAGTATTTGGTATAAGCGATCCAGGATCATTTAAACTCAACGCCTGTGTAAATGGTTGAATGACCACCGTAAAATTATCATTGTTGTCATATCTTCCGCTGGAAATCTGAAAAGGATATTATTTAATAAAACATTAAATTGTTTAAGTCAAGGAAAAAGACCTGCAGTTAATAACACTGTGTAACAAAAGTTTTGTTTCCTGGATTTCGTGTAGTGGCCGTGATAGGTTGGGACTTGACAGAAATAAAAATAACCCACATATTGATGCATCACCCATGGTTTCAGAGAAATAGATCCATTTGTTCCCGAATCGGCGGGGAAATTGTAGTATGTATAAACAAATTGTGTTTCATGCACTGGCATAAGAAATAACTGTTAAATAGGTGACACCCCTGTTCGTATTGTATCGTATCATGACTCGTGAGTGGTACATGAGGACAGTGTGTATTTTAATTATTGTGTGCAAGAGGAAGACATTATAATTACATGTACTATAAATGTGGTGTACTGAATAGCATTCCTTGCAATTAGCAATTCTTACCGTGCATAATGTCTAGACGCTGTATGAACAATTGTGGTGTTTCGTTACATTATTTTGTGAACAGTTTACATTAAAAGCACAAGGAAAGCCTACCACCTTTATTTCGGATATAAAATTGGCAACCAAGATAAATCTCACATATATTGCTCGTCTTGTGCAGTTATTCTTAGAGAGTGGCTACATCGAAAGAAGAAAGCAATGCCTTTTGTTGTTCCTATGCTTTTGAGGAAGCAGAGAGATCGTAGTTCTGATTGTATTTCTGCTTGACATGTGTTTGTGGACACACATTCTAAATCGAAAGATACCATTGTTTACCAGATCTACCATCAGCAATTCGTCATGTCACATATTCTGAACAACTCGTACGTGATAAACCAGAATCGTATGAAATTGACAGTCAGGCTGACACACAGTTCGAATCCACGGAAACTTGTTGAAGACTGGTGCAAGTGTAGATTAAGTGATTTAATACAGATTTGGAGTAATCAAAAAGAAAAGCAGAAATTTTATCTTTGAGTTGATAGGAATGCAACCTATTGAAATAAATGTGAAGAGCTCATGTACCGGAAACGTGAGAAAGAACCTATACCCCTTTCTTGTGATGATGATGATTTTTATTTCTCTAATCATATTGGTTGTTGATGACAGTAATTAGAGGTGAATACAAGTCACCGACTCGTCAAGGACAAGTTTGGAAACCATACTTCTTCACGTAAAAATGAACTGTCTTCAGTCCTTTTGGATACGCCGCTAACACTAAAGAGATCTGCACAAAGTTGAAACTTATAACAGGGTGAAATTTTGGCTGTTATATGCACACCAAGTGTGCAGCATTTTATTGCCAGTTAGAAACAATGCAGGGAAGGACTACGCCAACCTAGCCAATGTAGCAGTTGAAGTAGCAGGAAGGCCCAGAGATGGCAGCACATATCAATTAGTCAAGTATAGTGAGTTAGTGTGTATGAATGTTTCTTGAACTGAAAGACATTTAATGGACGGTGATACCAGAATATATGCGAACTGTTACTAATAAAAGAAATAGTTTATATGAGTGTTATTGTAGATATATGTAAGTGAATGTGTATGTCTTGTAGTAGTTTATTAACAGCCGCACAATGTAGTGGAAAGCAGTGGTTGTCACAGCATACTCAAACCTAGCCTAGCTGTGGGTTGTCAGCGTTCTTACCGATGACCTCGTATTGCATACGTATGAGCGAGAACAAAACGTGCACGACCACAATAGGATCGACGGCATTTCTCAGTGCCGGAGGGTACGAGTTACTTTGAGAAAGGAGTCATTGCACAGAGACTGATCATCATCTATCTCATTGTATCATGTCTAACCCACACAACAAATCATCATCCGGCAAACATGTCTTACCACCAGTAGTACAACGATCTACATCCTCTAAATCAGCATCTTCAGGAGCAACACAAAAACATAAACGGAGTACTGAGAAACTTGCACTTTCCAGTTCACAATCACGCTCACCTGATATTAATCGCCAAGGAAGCTCACAGTCACCACCTTCAAAAAAGTTCAATACACGCCAAGACTCTGATGCAGATTCAAATCATGATCATCAAATGTCTCTCACCGATTCCGACCATGAAGACCTACAGAGTTCCAGGATCTCTTCAGCATCTAATCATTTATTTCTGTTGACAAATTTCGATACCAAATTTCAAACACCAAAACAACTATTCATGCAATTTCTGAAGTACGTACCTCGAGACACCATCTCTCGCATTATACCAACCAGAAATGGAATCATTGTTCAGTCATCCGACGCCAAACTTGCTACAACCATCCGTAACAAATACAGTTTTGAAATCTTCGGAAAACACGCTAAATTGACACCACTAGAAAACAAACCGATAGGCCAACCACCGCCACCACGTAAACTTCCTATGCTATCTGTAGTTATTCGAGGGGTAGATTTAGACGTTACAGACTCAGAAGCAGAAGACGAATTAAGGCAAGATGGACACATTATCACCAAATGTCTCAGGATCAGAACACAACAGGGTACATCCAGCTATATGGTCAGAGTCTTAACAAATCATCAACAAACCATCTACAATCTTCTACAACGAGGCGCATACATCTACAGAAAACGCCATCGAGTCGAAACATCCCGAACTTCACCACCTCTTCCTGTGCGCTGTGAGAAATGTCAAACGTACAATGACCATTACACTAAAGATTGTAAAAACACACCCACATGTGGATACTGTTCGCAGCAACATCGAACAACAGCTTGCACCAATCTTCAAAATCCACCTAAATGCAACACCTGTAGTGATGCACATCCAACATATAGCTACAAATGCAAAGGCCGACCTACTCTAGCACCTGACGAACCTGCATACATAGTACCATTACGTTTACCTGAGAAAACAACACAACCACCTATCACTTCTGCACAACAACAAATCACCATTGAACAAACCTTAGCAATCATCACCCTCGCTTTACAAAACACATTTCCATTTGATCGATCTAGACTTCTTCAAGAAATTCAATCTGCAGCAGCCACCATTTTCGAGCTAAACTTCCAAGCAACATATTCAGGACCCTACGTTCATTTCACTGCACATCCAATGAATTCTCCAGACTAGCATCCCTATTCCTTTCACATTGTCATTCACGAATATCACTTCACCTATCATCACCATTCCAGCACTGTAATCATCAATGTTCGACAAGGGCTCATCTGTTTTGCCATTAATGTCTAGAGTCGCCCCTAGACGAGAAGATAATCACGCATCTGTTCTGTTCATTATTGTGACGTATACGTGCACATCATCACCATCCTCCATCACATTGTCATTCTGATCACCATAACTGCAAATGGTTATAAGCGCAAAGCTTATAACATCCTATTATTATTGATAAAATAAATAAATGATAAAACGTGCTTCAACATCACTTAGACCATCCAACTGACCTCTTCCATAACCCAACTAGTCCTCTATAGTCTCCCTCCCGAAAAGAGGGCATAACCCTCTCAGCGGGTTTTAGCCACGGCCTCACCGCGGCTAATTTGTAAAAAAATAAAATTAAAAAAAATTGTCACAGCAGCAATAACAGAATTCTCCAGAAATATCGAACGCAAGACTGATCCACATAAAACCGACCTGACAATAAGCGTCGATCATACTATCGACCACAACCAACCATTAACAACTCCAATCACCAAACAAAACATAACAGGAGTCACAAACAATAGGAAGAACACAGACCCAGGTTTCGATAACATTACATACCGCCATATCAAAGAGGCACCGTTCATTTTACTACAGCTTCTAGCCACCATCTATAATTTCATACTATGCACTGGATGTTACCTCGCAGAAGGAAGCTATCAAAAGTATTCATGTTTCGGAAACCCAACAAAGATAAGACAGACACCAAATCATATAGACCAATACAACTCACCACTACCTTCAGTAAAATACTAGAACGCATACTGGTACGCAGACTACACATTCATCTCAGCAAATATGATTTATTGCCTTACCACCAGACAGGCTTCCGACCCAATCACAGTATCGATGACAACCTACTACGATTAACAACAATACTAACAAACCAGTATAACACTAATAAACCATCCTGTCTGCTACTTTTCGACCTGGAAAAGGCATTTGACAGTGTCTGGCATGCTGGCCTGATACATAAGCTGTACAAATTCAATCTTCCACCAGCATATATACGGCTAATCTACCACTTCCTCTCAAAGCGAATGGCATACGTTGCCATCAACAGTAGTCTATCACATCCAATATTTCCATACATCGGTGTGCCTCAGGGCTCTGCTCTCTTACCACTATTGTATATTCTATATGTAGCTGACATGCCAATACCACCTTCTCCAGTATATACCTTTACATTTGCTGACGATACAGCTTTCCTTGCCTGTGCTAACACTATCCAACACATCAACCGTCTGCTCCAAACAGCTATAGATAAATTTGACACATGGTGTCTTAGGTAGCGCCTCACCATAAACGCTCTCAAAACCCAAGCACTGGTAATACAGCAAACAAAAACAAGAGTTCGCCGAAATCCCACCAAGCTTCACCTCTATGTCAATCACACACCTATAAGAGCGACAACATCAGCGAAGTACCTCGGAGTCATTTTCGACACTAAGCTAAATTGGAAACCTCACCTCAGCAATCTCAACAAAGCGGCAAATAACCGACTAATACTACTGAAGCGGCTAACAGGAACTACCTGGGGCTTAAAAACAGACACCATCCTCCATACGTACAAAATGTTCTTGCGACCATGTCTCACATATGGTCATATCGCCTGGATGACAGCCAGCGAAGATTTTTATAGAAGGTTACAGATATGGGAGAGACACGCTCTAAGGCTGGCATACCACATCCAACTACCAAGTCCCACATATCTACTGTATGATCGCCTTACGTTCCCGGAAATCAAAGTACACCTGGAAACATTACGACTAAAATATATAACAAAACGCTGGACTACGGCTCACCCAACACTCCTGGACACAATCCACATAGATGCACAACAAGACATCCAACCACGCTATTATCATCCACCACTGCATCACTTACTAGAAATGTACCGGACGATCAACGAAAATGATCAGACCTTAAAACTTCAGGTTATTAACAGATACCCACCACCTGAACATATAGCAACTATTTATCCTCCCTTATAGAAAAGAAAATGTACAAGATCCAAATAGACTAGCCCCGCCATTATATCTATATCAATACAACATCACTTAGACCAGCAACAATTATGTAAAGTATAGATTACAAATAAAACAATAACGAAGAGACGGCATAACCGTCTGCGTTGACAGGACGACGATGATCGTCCTGTTCAACAATACTACTACTACTTGTCACAGCAGCTCCAGCTCCGAAGAAGCAAACTAACTAGGGAGGAAACTCCTTTCCTCCCACAAAATGAACTGGAACCAATAATATAAGGATGGCGGAGGAAATTCCCTTCCTCCCACATTAAAAGGGAATAAATTGGTTGCCATTATAAATAGGTGCCTCAATAAAGAACAGTGTCTTTTGATATCTCGAAGCTCAGTGTTTTAGTGGGAATATTGGTGGAAGTACAGGAAACCCTATCCTCCGACGAGCTTGGGGAGATCGCAGTGCATGTGGACTCCCACATAGGTATAACACTTGGCGGAGGGATTGCGCTCTCTCCCACGGGACTGGTGCAGGCTTTAACAGGCTCCCACTGGGTAAATATTGGAGTAGGTAACTTGTTCGCCTCCCACATAGTGGAAACTCACAAGTGTGATCCGGCAGTTGCGCATACCTGTTATCGAGGAGTAACGGAGGGGTTGCGGCCTGGAAGTAGATGCAGTATTAGGTCACTAACAAGTACGGTCGGTTATGAATGTATCAGGTCACTGCATAAGTACGTTTGGTCCCCGGTCCCTGTTACATAAGATTATGAGTCTTAAGCTGCAGATACGCCTGTAGGGCTCAGAGAGAGGTGCAATACGTGATTACATAGGTTCTTATTTGGATATTGTCGCTTTGTCCGTCAGAGGGAGTTGGGTGGAAAAGATGACCCGGTCGTGTACGAAGGACAAAATGATGGATGCAGTCAAGCAACCGTTTTCAAATAGTGGAAATGCAGTTCGTAGTCACGGCGAGGAGGCAGTCGGTGACACGACCCAATGTAGTAAGAACGTCCCAGTTGAAAGTAAGATCCAGTCATTAAAGGATTCGTGAAAATGTAAAAAATGCAAAAACAAAACAAAAAAAAAAAACAGTGGAAACCAAGGAAGAGGGACTTCCACCGGGCGAGCCAATGAATTTCAGTCTTATGTTGGAGGTACTGAAAGGTCTCATAACGGAGCAAACCGTAAACATGGAGTCGTCAAATAGGGAGGCACTGAAAGGACTTATAACGGAGCAAACCGCCACAATTCTTTAGTTAGCGTCACTGCGCACTAATTTTTATAATTTCCTCCTGTTTTCTGGTTACTGTCCCGTCTGGTCTCTTAACTGCAATTATTTGTTTTACTCTATCATGAGGTGCTCTTTGTACTTCTTCAGGCTGTTTTCTTCAATTGTATTTCTATCAAGAAACTAGTTGAATCTTTGTACTTTTTTATGTTTTTTTTAGTTTTATGTAGTCAAACCTCTTTATGTAATTTTTCTCTTCTTTCATTTCCTCTTCTTCTTTTCTTTCTCAAGAGTTTAGTTTCTTCTGAGACTTTGCTCTCTTGTTCCTTGTCTATCTCATTTATTATTTCAATCAGTATTTTATTTCTGCTATTGATGTTTCCTTCATTCTCAATCTCTTCCAAGGCGCTGAATCTGTTGCTTAGTTCTATCTCGAATATCTGTTTGTGTTTCCCTAGATTTTTCAGATCTAAAACTAGCGCTTTTCCTCTGATAAACTTCTTTCTCTCAAGTCTAGTATTTAGTTTCAGCTTACATCTCACCATCCTATGACCACTTGAGATTTTAAAAGTATTCAGAACAGACACATCTTGCAGAATTTCCCTCTTATTCATTAAAATGTAGTCTACTTCGTTTTAAGTCCCATTTGGGCCTTTCCATGTCTACTTCATCTGGGGCGGCTTCTTGAAAAATGTATTGGAAATGAACAGTCTGTTGGCTTCTGAAAATTCCACTAACTTCTCTCCTCTCTTGTTTCTTTTACCAAATCTAAAGTTTCCCACTTTCGTGTCACTGCTCTACTTAGTTCCTACTTTCGCATTGAGGTCTCGTTCGAGTTGAAGTGTCGGCATATATATAGAGAAACAAGCTTATCAGAGGAAAAACGCCACTTTTAGATCTGGAAAATCTAGGGAAAAACAGAGAGACATTCGAGATAGAACTAAGCAACAGATTTAGCGCCTTGGAAGAGTTAGAGGATGAAGAAGACGATAGAAGAAGAAGATAGAAGAAATAAAATACTGACTGAGATAATAAGAGAGACAGCAAAGGAAATAGCAGGCACCAGAAAGAAAAGAGAGAGCAAAATCTCAGAAGAAACTAAACTCTTGATGAAGAAAAGAAGGTAAATGAAAGAAGAGGAAAATTACATAAAAAGGATTGAATACATAGAACTAAATAAAGCCGTAAGGAAGAAAATAAGAGAGGATATACGAAGATATAACGAAAATCTTGTTAGAAATACAATCGAGGAGAACAAGAGCCTGAAGAAAACCAAACAGCAGCTCATGATAGGGAAAAAGCAAAATGTTGTAGTTAAGAGACCATACGGGACCGTAACACGAAATAAGGAAGAAATTAGAAAAATATTTGAAAAGTTCTACAGAGAATTGTACTACTCCGAAGAAGAGCTAGGAAACGAAGACTCAGAAGAAAATGATGTAGATGTCCCAGATGTAATGAAAGAAGAAGTGGATTAAGTTATTCGAGGGAAGAAGAACGGAAAGTCGCCAGGAGAAGATGGACTCACAGCAGAGATGTTTAAATGGGGAGGTGAAAACATGAAAGAGGAACTTGCGAAATTATTTTCAATGTGCCTGAGGAACAGAGAAATACCCTCAAGTTGGAATAATACATTTATCATTTTGTTGTATAAGAAAGGGGACAAAGAACGCGTCGAAAACTACAGACCAATTAGTTTACTGTCAGTTCTATACAAAATGTTCACCAAAGTTATTTTGAATCGTATTGAACGAGACTTGGATTTAACCAGGGAGAGGAACAAGCCGGATTTCGTCGTGGATTTAGCACAATGGACCACATACAAACATTGAATGAAGTTATGGATAGGACTAACGAATATGAACTTCCACTATGTTTGGGATTCATAGATTTCGAGATAGCTTTCGATTCGGTCTCCTTGTCAGCAGTACTTAAACCACTTGAACATCAAGGCATCGAAAATGCGTACACCAAACTACTGCGAAACATTTATTCGACTGCCACATCTGTCATTTGACTACATTAAGATAGTGAAAAATTTAAAGTTGTAAAAGGGGGTAAACCAAGGAGATTCAATTTCTCCAAAACTGTTTTGTGCGGTCCTGGAGAGATTGCTGCAAAATTTAAACTGGGATGAAGTTGGAATTAAAATTAATGGCGAATATATTCAACACATACGGTTCGCTGATGATATAGTGCTGTTTGCTTCAAATGCGGAAGAACTACAAACAACCAGAATGGAAGAACTGAATAATGAGAGTTCAAAAATAGGCCTTAAAATGAATTTAAGTAAAACAAAGGTCATATACAATCAACATGCTGCAAAAAGGGAAATAAAGATTAGCGGAGAGACTGTAGGCATAGTTGATGAATATGTTTACCTAGGCCAGCTGAAAACATCGAATGCCAAGTTGACTGATGAAATAAATAGAAGATGTAAAATGGCGTGGAATTCGTTTAGAAGGCTACACGTTATTTTTAAAAGCAAATTACCAATGTGTCTGAAGCGTAAAATTTATAATAAATGTGTCTTACCTGTGATGATGTACGGCTGTGAAACTTGGACATTGAATGCGCAAACGACTCAAAGATTGAGAGTCACACAAAGAGCAATGGATAGGTGCATGCTAGGAATAACCACGAGGGACAGGAAGAGAAATGAATGGATTCGCGCACAAACAAAGGTAGAGGATGTAATCAAGACTACGAAGATGAAGTGGAAATTGTCCGGTCACATAGCTAGACGAACAGATGGAAGGTGGACGACAAATGTATTACATTGAATTCGTAGAGAAAAGAAACGACCGAGACGACGTCCAAATGCGATGGGATGAAATCAAGGGTTTTTAAGGAGCTACATGGATGAGGATAGCAGCAGACCGAGCGAGATATGTTTAAAGAAAAGGGGGAGGCCTTCATCCAGCAGTGGATATAGAACGGCTAAATAGGACGATGATGATATATGTGTGTGTATGTTTGAAAGAACTGTGTGATATATTTTGCTAGAGTATTTACATCCAGCAAAATATTCATGTACGCAGCACTGTTAAACAACAACAATACGAATACTCATAAGTGAAGATCGAAATATATGTGGATAAGATTCTTAAATCTTGCATCGAATAGTACACCGTACAATAGTACACATATCTATTCTATAACTATCTAATAGATAGTCACATAACAAATATGAGTGTTACTTTAGTATAGCAAGCAACAATTAAATCATATGGCGTAGAATTAAATCTCTTTCCTTGTGGAGCATCTCTCCCGGATACAACTGAGGCATCTTGCATCTCTTCCATTTTGCCTGGCTAGATTTCTCACTCCAGTATTTTCCCGCTAATTTCCAATGATGGACAGAACAGACTGACAACTGCTTAGATGTTGACCACATTCCATCTCTTCGATTAAAAATGAATTAATAGTATATTTTTCTAACTATTATGTATTATTTAATATTAGATCATGAAACCAAAGCGTTTCAAATCTTCCTATATCAGCTAAAAATGTCAACTTAACAACATCGAATCTTCACCACTCATGCTGTCCAAACACATCTCGAGACAACTGACACACATTACATTGGTCGTGCATTCTATCCGGTAACTTTCGAAATACGGTAACTTGGGCATCTCTCCCGGTATTACTCTATGAAATAAATATTTATGGTGTAACTTCTACAGTTATTAGCGAAAAATCATAACACTAGTAAATTTTTAAATAGAGAATAAACAAACTTTAATATACACACCAATTCCTCCTCCATTCGTTGATAATCTCTTGCCATTCTCGAAGTTTGCTTCTCACGGACGTAGGCGCAGAAACACATCTGTGACTGGGCGAAAAGGCAAACGAACGGGTTCTTGTTCACGAAATTCTTGACATAAGTAACATCTGTAATAATTAATAATAATACTAATACTGCTACTAATATAATAATAATTGATAAAAAAAGATACTCTCTGACACAACCTCACATCTATAGTGACATCAATATAGTGACATGTTAAATTGTACTTATTTTATCCAAACAACATAGTAAATGGTCTGTAATAAATGGTACATAAATTGCGTAATTTTGAGAAAGAAACTTTCTGATACGTGTGGTGAAATCGTTTAAATTATATCAGACAAATACCTAGAATTGGTTTCAGAAGAGAGAGTCCAGATATACACCTATATATACTGTATATAACTCGAATTTTCAGGCCTATAAAACGCACTTTAGAAATTGTCCCAAAAGACCTGGTGTTCAACTTATCTCGAAACTAGACAAAAATCCTTCAGTTATTCACCGTTTCTTTCTCTATGTATTAAAAGGAAAAAGTAGGGTCCAAAAGAATATAGTAATATTCAGAATCAAATAAGTGGAATCGATTCGTAGAAAATTATATATTTAGTGACAATGTTTAATGAACCTGGATAGTTCCCAAATCACAGTTTATATAATCTCTTGAACGTTATGCACATGTATGAAACACGTGTGATTCATAAAGCATATTTTTCAATGAAATGATTAGAAAAGTAACATTGCCTCAAGTATCTAATCGTATTCCATACGTTGCTTTCAAAAAAAGAAAGAGAGAGAGAGAAAAAAGGAAATCTGCTTAGTTTCGCAACTACAGACTCTTAAATTTAAATGAGGTGCAACTTCGATATTGATATGCTAAGCAGATACGGGTTATGTCATTACTTTTATACCTGACGTCATTTGTGACGATGCCTTGATTACTTTCAGCTGCTGTAACTACGATGCAAAGCATATTTCAAAATTTCATGAAAATAACCTTTCTTATTATTAGATGTGAATAATCACCTACTAAAATTTGTCCCATGATTTCAGAGACACAATATCCCACATAGCACAAGTACGTTCCATGGACGCATCTATACCAACCATTTTGTGTCCAGAGAACGTCCAATAGAGCAGCCAAAGGACGTCTTTAGGACGTCCAAATAGACTCACTTTAAATTCAAATTTAAATTTTGCATTATTTGTTCCACACATCGAGAATAATAATTGTTCCGAATTATTCTCTCAATTATTTGGACACATTTAACCCAAACTAATGTTTTCTTACAACATAATTATATATAGTGCTGTAAGGTATCTAAAGTTGTACCCTTCTCACAAAAATAATCTTGGATAATTCTGCTTTGAAGTAGCAGAGATTTTGTTTCAAATATACTGTTTGTTAATTTAAACATTACTTGGTGTAAACTAGGAAAACTCCTTAAATAATGCAAATTATTACGCATTTGATTAATTCTAATTTGAATATTTCCATTGCTTTACACATTTTTGGATACATTATATTTTTTATCCATTAGATACAAGTATAAACGTTTTACATTCCATTCGTTAATAGGAAACTTTGCATATGTAATTTCAATAAAGATATATTTTAAGTACAATAGACCATCCTTCCAGGAATTAATATTAATCCGTGATATTGTATATTTTATTCATTACCTGCATAATCATCTAACAGAATAAGGAGAAAGCATATGGACAAATCATATTTCAAGACCTATTAGTCTAGTCCCTGTCCATAAGACCCGTAGGAAAGTCATGTCTGACGACTGTTCTCTTCAAATTCTCTTAGTACATGTCTAATCAAGTGTAAATCACAAGGATAGATATTTTGGTTCGTGGGAAGGTTTTCTCTATGGGGACGTAACCCTTTGGGGGCGGCACCTTTTTTAGTCATTGCCAACTATTCTTAAAATGATTGTAGCTTCGGTTGTAATTGTAGGAGTTAGGGCGATTTTCTTTTGAAATAGTCCACGAAATAAAACGAGGTATGGATTGCTAGCATAACGATGTTAACATAGGAGGTAGAGGGGGCAAAGTCCAATTTTGGTTAATTTTCTGAAAATTGGTTTTTATGCTCCTAGTGGGTTTGCTTTTGACATCCAGGGTGCAATTTAATGATAGAATATTGTGATTGGTGTCATTTTCTACCTTACCAAAGTGATGATGGACACCGAAGACACGCGACGGTGGGGCGAGAAAGGGGAAGGAATACCAGAATTCTAAATATCTTCTAAAATTTCCAAAGTTGAAATGGAGGCAACTTCCGATTTTTTCTGTACATCATGTCTCTGTAGGTACAGATACAATTGATATTCTAAGATGTACTGGTTTTTGTCCAGGAAATCTACTGAAAAATTCCCCTGGCCTAAGAAATGCAATAAAAACGATAGCTTAAATTACACCGTGTACAAAGCGAAAACTGATCGCCATTTTGAAAAGATGGAGACAGAAATAGTTTTTTTTTTCATTTAAGTCATAAACGGAGGCTCTTACAGAAATTTGGCAGGAGTGCAAAATGAAAGATCATTTTCCATCTTTCTGAGTCTGTACCCTTTTCCCCCTAGAATGAACGATTACAAAGCTATCACCGGTTTTCATGTTGTAAATGTCAACTCTTAACAGGAAAGCGATTTTTTTTTAAATTTCAGGTTGGGGGAAAAAGTCTAGAAACATCCTAGTAAGTCGAAAATGGCTCTAGGGAGTGAAACCAATTGTTGGTGATAGAAGGACAGGATACATGACAGCCATCTTCAAATCACCCACCTTGGATTTATCTGGAGAATTTTAAAGAAAAAATGGCATGTCGGATATCATTTTCGGTCAGCTCATTCCTAGAAATTCATATATGAAGTCTTATTTATTTGCCTAGGTCATAGAGGACTATGAAATCTCGGACTTGACGAAGGACAATGGTTTGCCATTCTGTCACTGCGGGTGATTCTTCATGGCGCTAACTCTTCAGGAACGGATCGAGTAGATGCAGGTGAGGAATTGTAGCAGAGCTCAGAGAGGAGACAGAGCACACGTAACCGTGTTGAGATAATGAAGACATTTGAGGGAACGAGATATGTGTTCCACAGAGGGTGCAGTGGACGAGCGAGTGCCGCGACCGGTGAGAACACAGCAAGAGCACAAGTGCCAACATTGTGAAGAGCCCCATACGCATTACTGGCGATAGCAACTGTCAGTCAGAGGTGTGTATTAAAGATTCTGGATGAAAACATATGGCATCATATAAACTGCAAATGCAAAGACACCTAAAATGAGGATGGGCCAGACAGGCAGTTGCAGTTAGCAGAATGAACGCAATGAGGATCCAGTGTTTTCTGTGTGTGAGTGCTTTAGCGATGAGGATATTTAGGTAATTTTCTTTAAGGGTGTGATGCCAACTCATCATCGACAGATGACAACACAGCAGATTGCGGGATCAAGGTCATATTGTGGTGTGAGACATGGGACACACGAATTGGGGAAATGTCATGTTGTGGTACGCACCCATTTTAAGTTGACTGGTGAACAATGCCGGGACATGATTTGCGAGGACGTGTTCCTCTCGCTGCTAAATATTGAAGCGGATTTTCCTCTCTTTTCGCGGCCCCTCACTACTTTGCAGGGGCATGGGAGTGGTTAGATCTCAATTTCCTGGATGTTAGATCGTTTAGCGCTGACCCATTCTTGTTCACCTGACCTCTGAAAACGGCGTATCGCAAGAAGTTCAACAACCTACACCATCTGCAGTAACGGATCCAGAATACCGTTAAGCACGATGTGTTAAGCAGGCTCCATTAGGATTAAAAACTGACGTAGAGTGTGACCGACATAGATCACATAATGTAGGGACCCAAATATTATTTTTGAGGCTCTCTCTCTTGTACACACACAAAAAACGTAGGTAAAAAGGCATTTTAATTTTTAGGAATGAGTTAGCCTTAAGCAATGTCACATGACCCCTTCCTCTTTTAAAGTTCTCGACCTAAATCTATGATGGCTGGTTTTAATGGGATGGCTATAGTTCACCAGTCAAGTTGCCATGGATGAACACCGGCCGCACAATTCGTATGCCCTATATCCCACGTCACATCATGACCATGCTCCCACCTCTTGCTGTCATGCTATCATGGCCAATGGTAATTTGGCGACAGATAAAGAATTATGGTTCTGTTTGTCTTCACCGTGTATATGGATCAGGGCCTCGTCGTTAGACAACACACACAAAGCATTGAATCCTCCTTACAGCACGCTAGAGTTTATTGTGCTAACTGTATCCGCCGTTAACTCATTTTTCATTTATCTATTTGCTACCTGTAGAACTCTCTGGACTTCTTCTTTCACCCAGCCAAGACAGTGTACTTTAGCACAGATTGAAACGTGACAACCTTGTAGCACAAACGAATGAGTTAGTTTTGAGGGCCGAGCAACTCGGCGTTTTAAGTGGGGGGCTGGAACTACGTCATCCTGCTCACCCACAATGAGATTGCAAGATATCAGATGGTGTTGTAGAACAAATCGGCACAAGCGCAGCACAAAGGAATGAAATAATTATTTTTATAGTTGATGGGATAAAATGACACAAATGATTGGATGTAGTTTGTGCCACTAATGGTGTGCATATCAAAGTTTAGTAGACGTGTAAAAACACTTTGAGTTACTTAAATTGCTTTATATATGACGTTCTTAGTTTTTCTTTTATGATCCATTTTTAAGCTGGACACCCTGCGTATGATCTATGGTGGAGGTCGTTGTCTTACTTAATTCTGACCGTTAGAAACTGCTCCCTGTTATTAAATTACATCTGTGTAGTATTTCCGGACATTTTTGTTTAAGTAGTATAGTGAGATGATTTCTCAACAAGTCTTAACCCCACAAATTGGAATACATTCATTGTTCACTTACCTGCTACTGGAACTAGATTAACAAACGTTCTTGGGAGATTTTTCTCCAAATAATCAAACGTTTTCTGAAGCTTCAGTTGATGGTTCTTTGCTGAGTGTTGTGTTGAATTGAAACATTGTAAAGAGCAGAGGTTGTTGTTCCCTAACAGGAATGTTACCATCTGCAAATGAAAAAGAAAAATATTAATATTTTAGGGTTCATTCCATGACAAATCATCCAATAATAAAAGATTTGGTTGCATCACGATTTAAAAAAAAATACCATGAAGTCCCAAAAGTTATGGGATACCTTCCTTATAACGTGTGGGACCCCTCTCGAGCACGGCAAATTGCAGCAACTCAACGTGGCAGGGACGCGAAAAGTCGCTGGTAGTCCGCTGGAGGAATGTGCAACCAGGCAGTCTCGATTGCCGTCCACAACTTGGTCGTTGTTTCAGGTGGATAATAGTGTGCACGAATAACCCGTTCAATGATATTCGCCATGTGCTTGATAAGGTTCATGTCAGGCGACCTAGGGGGCCAAATCGTATGTTGGAAGTTTCTCAAAACAGTCGCGTACCATTGCAGCACGGTGATCTGGGGCATTGTCATCCTGAAAAATCCCATTGTTGGCAGGGTACACGAAGTCCATAAATTACTGGAGATGGTCACCAGGCAGCTGAACATAGAGCTGACCGGTCAAACTCCGATCCAAGTGGACTAGAGGACCCAAACTATGCAAGGTAAACACGTCCCACAGCATGTCAGAGCCACCAGCAGTTTGCACAGCGCCTTGTTGACAACTTGGGCCCATGTCCTCATGGGGTCTACGCCATACTCGGGCCCTGTTTATATTTGTATAGCTCATTATCGACACAAAAGTATAACTAATTAACTTCGATCATGTTATATAGTTACTCGGTAACATAAATGTATTATTACTTATAGAAATAATTAAATGTATTGTGTATGTACGTAAGAAGCCATGTTAAGTTTTTTGTACTCAGAGAGAAAGAGATACCTTTTGTAAAGACAATTCTCTTTAATAAATAATGTTTTAATTTGCACCTGATTTTTATTCGGTTGAAGCTTTGGAGAATCAATATCCAATCTTCTGGCAGCTGAAAATCTCCGAAGCATTGAATATTGATTTGCTCTATAGTCTAGGTTTGGGTCGGTGTAGCCCCACTATAGGTGGACTTGGGGCACTAAGACTGACTATCATAAGCACTGTTTCTTTAAAAGAATTCGAGTCAGAACCCATAACGCCCTGAGATGTCACAAATATATTAGAGGCCTTCTTCACAAACTAATTGAACCACGCAACAGCAACATTAATATTGGTAGGACTGTATCAGGAACGAGAAGGACTCGTAACATCTTGACAGACGCTTTGGTAGGACTAGAAGGAATATCCTAGAAAAATTGTATTAAGTGGCTTATATTCCACTTTGAAGAGGACTTAAACCCATTTCATATCAGCCCCCCCACCACCACCATGATCTTGTTTTTCCAGACAAGTACTTCGTATCGTCACTGGGAAGGCAAATAGATTTGAGTTTTTCTGCCGGACATGCTGACTAAGATTTACCAGGATTTCGCTCACTTTCACCAAACAAAAATTGGGATTGTATCTAGACAAACGTTCGGGCCTCTACGTTCCCCCATCTCATGTAATGAAATAACGTTACCCAAAGCAGCACAGGTTAATTTCATCTTGTTTTTATTTCATGATTTTGAATTGGTATGTACATTAGGATGTACACCGTTATTATGTCAAAAGAAAATTATAAAAATAAGCTTTGGTTCATATAAACATATAGGTACCGTATATATTTGGTTACTACTTTTATTTTACCTCTGGTCTGTATTTGGAAACATGCGTTCTTAGAATGACTTACCTTCCAGTCGTTATAGAAGTCAATTCTAGGGTCCCTCTTTATGCGGCTAACTAAAATTTTTGCTTCTATTAGAGCATCTACATCGGTCATAGTTGATTTGGCGATATTCAGCGCAGTCGTATTCCCTAAAGTAAACACAGCCTCGTTTGCATACCCTACCAGATGAGGATTGAATTGTTTTAAAATGTTTGGAAGCGTCAGGTATTCCCTCCATGTTTTGGCTCCTCCTAGAATATACAATTACATTATATTTTAAAGTAATATGTTATTCATGTACAAATAATTAAAGAATTATAGACATACTTTGAACATTTTTCTAAAAGATCTCTGCTGATACCCATGATGCGAGATCCTGTTAATTAATTATTGTTGTATAATAATATAATCTTTCACAACTGACATTAAACAAAACGAATTTCTTAGAGTCAGGAAACAATATTACTTCCATAATTAGTTTGAAGTGGAAGGTAGCACTTTAGTAATACCAATGCAATTCATACTTTAGTGAACAAACAAAATGTTATCACACGTTTTAATAAAATTTCTTTAGGTTGAATGGTGAAAATAATTTATATTTGTATGCAAAGTAATAAATGTACCCTATATAATAATAATAATAATAATAATAATAATAATAATAATAATAATAATAATAATAATAATAATAATAATAATATGAATATGAATAAGATTAACACTGGTCAACATTAAAACGCAGGTGTTCTAAGCGCTCTTTTCCTCTCTAATTTCAAATTTGAAAACAAATTTTGTCTGGCATATACTGTTTATGAACAATTTGTATAGGCATGTTAAATACATTGCGAGCATTTTTTGTTTACACGTGTGGTATAATAATATCGGGAACATTTTATTTATTACAATTATAGGGTTAACAGCACTTGCAAGACAGTTAGGTGCTCTTTTTACATTATTCAACAACAATATTTCCTTAAATTTATCCTTCGCAATGGATTGGAGAGGATGAACTCTTGATCGAAACACCTGTATAGGCCTTACAACATTTATTAAAATATAACATTTTATATACCGGTAATTCTGAAATCTGACTTTTGCTCTGCCATGTGTAGCGTAGTTTCCCGTGAGGCCTTGTCACCCCTCAGTTTTATATGCAAATTTGTATTCTCATTTGCTTATCGATATGTAAATAGAATATTGTTATTATTAGTGTGCATGCATATTTATTTCATATGTAAATTTCTATCCCCCTCTTCAAAGGTCGACCTACCCCATTGCTAACCCTATTTTTGATAATATTTTTATATATGGTAATTAACTTCGTATGTTTATTAGAATATAATTTTGTGTGATTGGTATTACAATAATTTGATATGTTGATATTCTATGTGAAATTAATATCTTAATGGGTTTGCTGGATTTCTACAGAACTTGTGTAATATATTTTTTATTTTCAATTTCTTATAGGGAATTGTGTTCCCGTATTAAGAGTTTTAGCTGCTGAAATTGTACATTTAGCAGCAACTTCGAGTTTGAAACCAGTGGAAATGGATGGAATTTTTCCTGGTTTAACGGGATATGTGAGAATCCAGCCTTTGTGAAGTGTTATTGTTCTTTTTCGTTGTACCAAGCACGGCAAAGCTGCTACGTAGAAAAGGAGATCATCTTGGAGCGAGCCTGATACAAGAACGGAGTTAAAAAAAACGATACTGTTTTTTTATATTCCGTACCCCCTTTTTTTAGTGGTCAATTCCATCCGTCTTCTTTTTTAGTTCGTTTCATTATCATTTGTGGGTAACCATTTTAGGGGATAACCAACTGGAACATCGAAGCATCAACATCTCTTGAAAAGCCCTAAGCAATGTTGTCGTCAAGTAGAGATTTGCCTTGGACTTTGAAAAAAATTATGTGTGATTAGCTTTCTCAAAAAAGTTTCAGTCCGCCGAGACATAAGGGCAAGAAGATATGAGACCATATGTGAGCACCCTTTTATTTTAGTTGTCCGATTATGGTATGAATAAGCGATTGTAAGCAACACTCAGAAGCGAAATTTATTAATTTATTTTTTGGGGAAACAGCGAAAAATGTATTTTGTTTCAGCAAAGCCCATTTGCACTAGAACGACTTCTGAATTTCACTTCGTTTATGTGAGTAAGCGTAAGTTCTGAGAATTACTCTGTGGTTCTGCCAGGATCTTGATAGTCTAATAAATAGGCTTCTTTTTCCGTTTTTGTTAGTACTCTGGTTTTCACACTGCAAGTTGAGAACGCATCAGGTGGACAAACAGAGTGGCCGCCAATATACGAAGTGTCCGAACCCATTCTGCAAAATTCTATGAGCAAAGCAGAAAGTGTATCCTCCAATTCTGTTTCCCCTAGAATTTATTCCAAAGGGTATAGGGAACGTTGACGAGTGATATTTGAGGGAACGTAAGTTCGAGCCCGGCGCTGGTAAACTAAGTATAATCCTGCTTTAAGCGAATTTTTCATTATCCCTATGTTGCCTAAACCACTCACTGACAGGTTAAGATATATTTGAATAGTCTTTTTACTCTCCAAGCGACTTAGTTGTCCCCAGCGAAAGTGACAATTTGTAATATATTAAAAAAAAAAAGTAATCATATTTAATGTGAATTTTGTGTTGACATCAATTGCTCTGAATCAAACATATCACTGTTAGCAAGGTATTTCCGCAATATTGTTACGTTCAAGTCCCACCGGAAGGACCTTGATTAAATCTGATTATCTCTACATTGAGTTATCCTGGCACCAAATTCTTAAGAGCAAAATAATGCTCATTAACAGCCTACATCGGCTAGAAGCCTAGAATTTTTATGGTCCTAAATCCAGCTACAAATGAAACTTCAAATGCAGAAAGGGCGCTGAATGACCAGCCAGCAGATTTGACGGGAAAAATAGCAGAGAGCAGCTGCAATTCTGTTGACCAAAACAATCCTGAGCCACGGCCAAGCACACGTTCTTCCGTGTTGAACTGGAATTTCATTCCAACAAAAATTCGGGAAGCTATTTCCCCAGTACCATCCGTAGACAAACTGCCTCCAAGCAAACAAACAAAAGACAAAACAAACAAACAAAAAAAAAAAAAAAACAAAAAAAAAACGCCACTCGTTTGATTTCTCCTGTGAATATCGAGCAAATAAAGATGAATATTACAGGACTAAAAGATAGCTGTAAGAAGGTTTCGAAGCAAACGATTCTTAGGAAATGATCTGTTTCAAGCAGCAGCTTCGGCTTCAGAGAGAGCACCGGGATTAACGACAAGTCCAGCAAATGTGAGTTTAAGGATCTCACTAACGAATGTGTTTATCACGGTGAAGTCTATGACTACACAAACTAGAGAGTTGATTGGATTCAGTGTATTCGCTGTCATCGCTCTCAGTGATCTTAGCATACTTTGTGACAGAGTGATAAAGAACATTTAAAATAAGCCTAATTGTTTGTGTTGGTGAAAGTGTTTTTTTTTGTTTTAATTTTCATTGGACAGACCAGGAACCTTATAGAAGAACTTGTTTTTTTCCTAAGTCACTTTTAGGAAATCATTATTGATAAAACAGAGGAGTTAGGCCTAATATTGTTTGTGTTAATAGTAATAGGGCAATTTATCTTCGAAACGGTTTCCAAATTCTTCAACCATATGTTAGACCTTGATTACAAGGTTTCAAGAACTTTAGTGATATCAAAGAAAAAGTAGCTAAGCCTATTGTTTGTGTTCATGGAAATTTTTGTTTCCACCCACCGTATGTGTTCTCCCCCAGACACCAAGGGAGAGTTGGAAACTGCATTGTTTTTATATTTTCCACGATTTTAAGCCCTGAATACTATTTTTTTTTTAATGAAAACGAGATGGCACACACAAATATTATAGTTTAATATTACGTACTTTTTCATTTCTTGCTCATTTTGACCGATGTTTATTTGCAAACATGACCGGGAATCCCTCACTTCCTTTGGGGAATCCCTTGCGCAATTGTTCTGAAGTTTTGATTATTATATTTTTGGATACTATGCCTTTGACTTCCTATGTGAAATCCCATACCGCCTGTGTTACGGCCATTCTTCTTTGCGCGTCAAAGTTCCGTGCCGCCAAATTTCCCACGCTCATAACTCGGAAAAGACGCTACTTTTGAGCCGGTTGGGTGGTCGAGCGGTCTGCGGCGGTAGGCTATCGACTGAACGGTCCCGGGTTCGAGTCCCGGCATGGGTGTGGATTTTAACACTTAACAGCTAAAGGCAAATCGTGACGGGCCGAAGTCCAAAGTTACTAAACTGGCCCATATAAAAATAAAGTTTTTTACGCTACTTTTGAGGTTTGTGTCCATATACTTTTTTCTTTGTTTTGATGTCTACTTACAACTCCCAAACGCTGTCATAGGATTCCTCGGAAATCCTGTATATATATTTTAGTCTGATCGTTAGGGAATAGGATAATCTCTTCCTTTGTAACATTATGATAAATGAAACGAAAATATTCTTAAGACGGACTACTCAGATTACTATCATCACTTGTTGATTATTTTGATAATAAAAGTCTAAAAATTGACATCAAGATCGTATCTCGAGGTGTAATGCTATCGAAAATGTGGCTGTTTCTACGCTAGAAACGGTTTCTTTCGGCAGCCATATTGAATTCATCCCTCACCACGCTCCCAGATATCCTACTACCTAGGTGATCACTATCATTTGTTATGATATCTGCTAATGAAGCTTTACAATATGATATCAAAATCATAGCTATAGCTACAATAATTCTGAAGATATATAGTTACTGAATACCAGAAATTTCATGTTTCGGCGTCCATGTTGAATTCACCCCTCCACATAGCCAAGATGAAAGCTATCACTTATTGACGATTTTGATTGTAAAACACTACAATCAAATTCATAGCTGTTGATACAATAATTCCAAAGATGTGCCTGCCCGTATTCTAGAAATGACTTATTCCGGCAGCCATGTTGGATACTCCCTCTTCATATCGCAAGATGGATTACCAAAGTGGTTACCATAATTTGATAACAATTTTGCTAATGAAACCTTACAATTAGACATCAATGCCATAACTCTAAGTGTAGACATTCCAAAGATATGATCAGTTGTATACTAAACATTGCATGTTCCGGCGTCCATATTGATTTCCTCCCTCCGCCATGGCCTAAGATGGACTACCCAGATTGCCTTCATCACCTTTCCTAACACTTGCCTGTTAAGTTATACAATCACGCTATTCACAATATTGTTTCATCAAACTGCCTAAACCGGGGACATAAGCACAAACACTATATCCCGGCCTGTGCCAAAAATTAAAAAAATATATATATATAATCTTGCTATGGATGTCCCATTATGAAACTTTCCTATTGTCTTCACCAATAAAATACCATTATTCGCCGGAAGCTTCACAAACATCGGGGTTGACGTCATTTTTGCTATTCAAGGTCAAATTATCAAAGTTCAAGGTCAATTTGACTAGAGTTGCATATCAAATGAAATCTCTGTCCAAAACCTTCACAATGATGCAAGAATCATATCTATATTTTAATTAGGAGAGTTACAAACATTTTTAATAATCAATGTGACAAATTTTCGCGGAAAAATAAAAAAAATAGGTGCTGTAACTCCAGATGAAATATATGACTCAGAACTACAATCATGGGTGTAGCCAGGACTTTTTCCAAGGGGGGGGGGGGAATATTAAGAGCACACAAACGATGTATATATATGTCACTTTGACAGATGATATGGGAGAAATTTACAAATGAATCGTGAAGAAGAGTATATTATATTTATTGATTACGTACTATTGCGAAACATTTAATAGATTACAGTTAACTATTTTCTTTCCTATTTTCTAAGAACTTGCTAATAGCTTACAGAATTAAAAATAAAATAAAATTGAAATAATCATTTTTAAAATTAACGAAAGGAAATCTGTACTTAGAACACTTAAACATTTTCTAATAGTGACTTATCGGAAGGACAGTAACATGTACAACATCTTTGAATAGTAAGTATCATCAAATGTTTTATTACCTGGCGTGTTAGAACTCGTTCATTGCAATGGGAATTAGGTCAATGGCTATTAGATAATTTGAAGTCACAAAGACAGAGATGACATAACACTGTCAGATATAGAGGAGTTTCAATAATTCATGTAAAGTTAAAACAGTGAGTAATAGTGTTTGTATTAGATGTCGAGGATTATAGAAAAACATATTTTACTAAGCGTTAATAGATAATTTATATGCAAGATTTCCTGATGGAGAAGACGTGTATTAGCTAAAGTTTTATTATGCGTGAGTTATCAATGATGGTGAAATGAAGCTATAGAAAAAAATGTACGGTTACCAGCGTGTGATGTATGACTTGGATATTTGAAAACTGATCCACAGAAGTCACTATCAGACTTACTGAAGAGTAACGATCAATTTGTTTCTGAGAAGCTGCAGGAATTCCATCGGCTACAAGTATTGTGAATTTCCACGGTACAAAACGAATGGTGATTTGCTCTTGTGATTGTGACTAGTTTTAGAAATATACTGAGTCTTAAAACATTGTTTAATGTATTTTTCATTAACGACATTAGTGTACCATTAAATAACTTTAAACTAGAGGGACTTGCTACTTCCTGGTCAACGTCTAAATACCATAACTGAACAAGCCAATAGGAAAGGAATCAGGTTCAGATCCGTTATGTGCCTCGGTGGCTCAGTTCGGGAAGGGCGTAAGCCATAGCGCTGTTACCGCTCATACAATTCATTTTATCGCTGGCTCAGTGGAATCTCTGGTACGTGGGCTTCCCGATTCGACCTAGGCTCGTGCTATGTAGTTCTGTAGTGCACAAATACAGTGTGTGTGGGTAATCTCAGGGTCCTCCCGCTTGTTCCTACTTTCTTCATTTCACCCATTCTCCCATTATCATTCATTTCGCTTGTTGCCTAAAGACATGTAAATATTCAAATTCGGATTTGTTTTAAGAGCCTTTGGTAATCAGGCTCCATTTTTGATATATAAAAAAATAATGGACAAAGACAGTTAAAATGGTATTTTAGAAAATGGGCTATATATTACTTAAGAATAGCTATCAAATGACCTAATACATAATTTGTAGATACTTGTTACTGATGGAAACTTTCAAATCCTGGGTTATGCCATCTTAATTTACGACCTTGTAATATCTCAGTTAAAAGAATTAGCTTCGAAATTTGAAACAATTCATTTCATAAATGTTAATAAGTATTAGATATATGGCGTTTCAAAATTTCAGTATTGTTTTTGATTTGTTTGATATTTTTCTTAAATAGAAGGTGTGAGTATTAATGTATCTTAAAATGAGGACCCCTAAATTATTACCTTAAAAGGATGTGTATATTACGACTGGCTTAATCGTGTGTTTTATAAAACTTTGCACATAACTTTCTCTGTGCGTCTGTGTGCATGAGAAATATATACTTTTTTCTTTTATGATTTTCATCAAACGAAACAAAAGTTACATGATGGTACAATAATGCCATTCGTGATTTCACTTTCGAGATGTTTTACCAAGTTTATTTTGTGAGTATAAATTGGCATATTTGTGATTACATAGATTAAAATAAGTATGGCAATAAATCAGGGAATTTAACCCGAATATCCCTTATGAAATGTGCAGTTAAAAGCATAACAAATATATGAATATAGAACAGCAAAAGATACAAAGACTGAAAGTCCAGGGGGTGGGGTGGGGGGCGCCGACGCCCTTGACATAATACATTTATGTGTGTTTCTCATCAGATGCTACTAACATACCAAAATGCATAAAATCTAAGAAGTTTAGGTAAATATTTGCTGTTAACTGTGTTGATCTGACATGGAATGACCCATTAGTATCTTATCATTTACACCCATATGTATCTATAACCTCAGATTTATTTTGGAACAGTACGGGAGGAGAAATATATCGTATCATCATTAGAATTCTTCGGAAGTGCCAAGTCTTTCAAGAGAAGTTAAGCATTCTTGTTTTATCTCGATACTTCGCTTTCCATTCTTTCTTTTTAGTGTAGATTAATCTACGTCAAATGCTGCTAGGAAGTTTCTTCAGCGTTCTTCATCTTCAGTCTTCAACCATGTCATTTACAGTTCTAAATCAGAGCAGCACTCCAATACACGAAGCTTTAGTTAAAGTCCCGATGAATCCACGAAAAGACAAAGCCGGCTTTTTTACTACTGTGAAGTATTACTATTGTGGTGCAAAAGCAGTGATTTTCCAAAGACAATCTGACAGTTACAGCCTGGGGTCTTAAAGCAAGAAGAGCAAACTTTTACTCATATTTAACTCAATACCTCTTTTCTATCCCTCCGTAATAAAGGCAGCATCTTGTTTACTTGTATTTTTTTTTACTCTATCAATATTTTCAGAGTATTGACGAGTAGAGAAAGGAACGTTCCATTTTCCATTCTGTTCGGTATAAAATCAAAAGGAAAATAAACAGAAGTTTCTTTGATTTTTCATGTGTATTTGTTGTACGGTAATAGAACCTAGAAAGCTAAAAAAATGTATTTCTGTATCGCGCAAATTTAGGAATTTGTGTTCACCGACGTTGTGTTATGTTCGGATTTTCGCGGGCGCAAGGGAATATAGCTAATGCCACTGTGCTTTATAGCTATAATATTTCCCATCACTGAGCAAATCAGAGCTTCTCATTTCGAATCGGCAGTGGCTAGACGTCTGAGTTCGAAGCCCTCAAACGACCATTTTGTATTTCAGAGTTTGCTTAAGTTTCACGAGGTAAATGCCGGAATTGTGTCTGGATTAGAGTCTCTCCTCCATCATATTTTCCCTTTTCCAGCTTGCTTGAGCCAGAGATGCCTAAACGCAATTAATGAATTAAATTATCATAGGTGGGGAACAGGTTTGCAAATTAATAAAGTCCGGCTTTCTAAGTCAATGTGTCCGGATTTTTAATCATTGCGTTCTGGCCACCCTAAATAAGTTACCAGTGTGTTTCAAAGTTACTGTGCGCACAAAGTCTTGTTGCTGTGTTTAATCAGAAATATAAATATCTTAAAACCGGTAGGGACAAATGTTCGATGTCCTATATATATGGGATATTCAGTACCATTTATTCAGTAGAGCCCACCCCCTGCCAAACAGTATTCTTTAAGATTTAGCTCCGTTTTCCAACAAGACCAAATCGTTACATGAACGCTTTCGCTAAAGGAAAATCACTTTTTGTATTGTTTGACACTAAGAACCTCAGATGCAAGGTAACATTAAAGATAGATTAAAGGTATTGTAATTTGAATAAGTGAAAGAGTAACTAAACTGATCTTGCCGGAATAGAATGAAACAGCTCTGCATTGTCTGTCTTAAATGAAAGTTTACCAGAGTTAAATGAAAGGCATCGAGGATAAGGGATTAATTCGACAATTATAAAAATAAAGCTATTCTTTTATAAATGACACGAAATATATACGTAACATTCCACATTTTCTACTTAAACACATGAAGATGCAACGTGTGAAATTACACTCATTAAAGTGCTTAAGATACCCAAGATTTGTAATGCTATTCAAACTTTGTACCCTCTTGCTTTGTATATTTTGGATCAGTTCACTATGGAGTTCCTCAAATGTAATCTTAAAGTATTTTATCAAGATATTCTTACGTTCTGCTTAAGAATTGTACTTCGCCAGTTAAATTGGTTATAATAAATTTTAGTGACAAGTTAATGTAGTCTGAGGTCTCCTATCAAAGTTTTTCTTCTTAATTTTAATATAAATAAAGGGCTGCTCTTCTCGAATTTCCATAATCATCCGTTTGCTCTTAATTTGAATTTAATAATATTACCAGACCTTAAAAAAGTAGTGATTTATCTTAGTAATGAACCTTTGTCTTGTGCTATATTTGCTATCCTTGAACTAAAGAATAAACATAATATGATTCATCCTCATCTGTTTTATCAATAGATCCAAGTTCTGTGGAATACTAGCCTTTTGATCCTAATATCTCCATAATAACTGTGAACATGAACTGATAAAAGAGTTGGTTTCCTACTTTAGGATCTTCTGACAAGGTTTATTCTCCCAGAAAAGTTGGTGTAACCATCCTCCGTAAGTCAATTTTCTTCAGTATCATCAGTAACTCTACCCAGACCTCTTCGAGATATGTGACCTTTCCTGGCACGGTACTATCAATATAATTCTATGCCCAAGCCACTGAAACATAGTTCTAAACTTCCTTGTATCAACCTCCTAACAGCAACTACAATAACTAACACAACTGGAAAGTATTATCCATTAGGAAACCAAAATATATTAATAAACATAAAACTAAGTTCGAATATTTAGTCACTACGAACATAAACATCAATACTTAGTCATTGTTTAGGTGCACTAATTACACTCCTCGCTGAGCGTAACTTCTGTAATCAATGTTAACCTTATCTCCACCTTAGTTTCAAATTCTATTGCAAGTTCCAGTAGGACATTTATTTCTGTTAACATTTAATACTAGAAGAGATTTTCACATGAGAAATATTTACCTATTTTGTTCCCTTACCTGCAACGAATGATACATGTGAATATTCAACAAGATTTGAAATCGGAAACCTTGAACCTAAGGCACCATTGGCAGCAAACATACTGTCTCCTATGGCCCCTACAACTTTAATATCACCAGGACGAAGCCGATGGACACTGGTAGAAATTTGAGAAGATTTTGTATGCTTACAAGGGAAATCGTACGTTTCGGGAATACGACGTTGTAATCTGGGATTCTGGAAAACATTAAAACAGTTACAAATTAACTATACATAGTTACCGCAGAAAACTCTAGAAGATTTCCTCCAGATGTTTGTGGTTTTGACTTTAACAAGGGTCTTTATGTATTTAACCCAAGTAAATAGTACATTTACTATTGTTACGAAAATTATTTGAAATTTTCGTACTTCGCGCAATACAACTTGAGTTCTACATTGGCTAGGAAATGATAGTCGGTTTGCAGTTTACTTGAAGTTCGAGCTTTCGGAACAAACATTTTCATCCCATCCATTTATTGAGGGAAAATATGTAAAGTTAAAATCTAATGTTTAGAATGCCAAATAACCGAAATATATAATTAGCGAACTGAATATTTTGTCCCTGACCAGCAAAATAGTTTCGGGGACATGCTATAAAAAACAGCTTGCTTAAGGCACGCAAAAGTGATACGCAACAGAAACATTCTTAAATCTGTCAAATGTTTGAGAATAACTACCTTAAACAAACAGATTGTCTTATCATCACTTTGTATTGTAAAAAAAACGGTTACTGGAAATTGAGAATAAATTTCATATCTATGCATCGCTACCCCCTCCCAACTTACGGCGCCACTGCACCAAGAAACAACATTTTAGAAATTAGATATCAACATTCTCATATAATGTACAATGAGAACGTGGAAGTTTGGAAATAAAATCACTAGTTTTATTTCCAAACCGTCATTTTCTCATGTTAAATTAAATGAGAATGTTGATATCTCATTTATAAGAAAATTATTTCTCAGTGCACAGATGGAAACTTTCTTCTCAATTTTAAGAAACTGTTTTTATACAGTGGGACATCAAGCGGGTGTAAGCTTTAGTAAATAGTTTTCTTTATTGTCAAGTTTCTCGTTATTACCTTTTAGTGCATTTAAAAAAAATAGTTTATTTTAAAGTTTTTTCTTTGTTAAAAGTATAGTTTTATCGCTGTTTATTTTGTAATAAAATAGGGTTATGAAAACCAGAGAAACATGTTGTGTTAGCAAACCCAACAAGGTGAAAAATATATTCGTACAAATTTTAAGTCAATTTATTTTCCAATGTTGTTATTAAAATATACTTAAATTTGAAATAAAAAATTGTCGCTATTCATGTATTGATTTTTTTAACAGATGGCGTAAATATATGCGTTAATAATGTAGTTTAAATTAGTGAAATTTGTATTAGTTTATATATTTAGTAGCAGATTGCAATAGTGAATTAGATGCTGTTTAAGTTGTTTTAAGCATTAGAATTAAAAATTCCCGCTGGGTTTCAGAAAATCTCTTTGCGGGGTAAAACGAGGGAATTTTGCAACTTGGTGGAATTTTTGGACTGATTTTTTTTTTATGCAAAATATATTTATATATATCTATATAGCACAGTTGTTTGGTTGCCTATCAGGAGAATATATTTCACATAAATACGTTAGGTAGTTCTGCATCCATACAAGTTAGCGAGTTTATTCGATGCTGTAATGTATCTATTTCTGAAAGAAGAATTGTCGACTATAGCGTAATGATCCTTCAGTAACACCCTGTTGTTTGAGGAAATATAGGTAGTGTTGGGATCGTATATGACGTATATGATGAAAATTTGTATGTAGGTATAGTGCATAGGCAAACTTTCACAACTAAAGTTATAGGTGTTGTTGACAAGTAACGACAGGAGAATCCGAGAAAGATGGAACTTAGAGAGCAAGTAATCGAATACAGAGTACGGAAAACGCCTTCTCATTTATAACCTGATAAATATATTGAAAGCAAATGGCTATTAATAGATACCCGACGGGAAATGATACAGTCTGGATGGTATAACCACAATGACTGCCATCTTCAAAGCTGTCTGCTTGACTATGCTTCAAAAATTTTAAATATTAAGTATGCCACGTGACATATGAATCTGCTGGAATGTTCTAAGACACTCAATGATGAAGTTAGTTTTCGCATAACTCTATTCCTGTACGACAAAATGACACGTGAAATTGTCCTGGGAAATGTATGAGTCGAATAATGAAAAAAAAAAACACATTTTTGTTGAATCAGTTGAAGCAACAAAAACCAAACGGCTACAGAAGAGGTACTGTTATGTTGGGAAATATCATCCTCGTGGCCACAACATGAAATGCACTATAAACTTTTAAACACATTATCGAAAAATGAAGTCCTAATTTCAAGAAGGCGTAATATTAGGTGAAAGTGACTTTCTCCAGGTCAGTTTCACGTGTCATTTTGCCGTACAAGATTAGAGTTATACCAAAATTGACTTAGTCATTGGGTTTCTTGGAACAGTCCGTCACAGATTGATATATCACATGACCCACTTGCTATTTTAAATTTTTGAAGCACAGTCAAGATGGCCGATTTCAAGATGGCGATCATTGTCGTCATACCCTTCAGGATGTATTGTCTCCTTCCAGTATCCATTATTAGTCATTTGCTTTCAATATGTTCCAACTGTTTATAAAAGAAAAGGCGTTCTCCGTACTTCGATGTATTCCCTCTCTACGTTCCGTCTTTCTCGGGTTCACCTATTGTTATTTGTTAACGACAGCACCTATAATTTTTGCTGTGACGGTTTACCTATTCACTGTACCTACATACGAATTTTAATAAAAGTCGGGCTCTGACACCTGGCGAGTGTTCCTTGTCAGCGGAAAATCGATCAGACGAGGTGTAGTGTCAGTTTATTTTGTTTGTCTATTTCAACGGCAACTAAGACACAGATAAAATAGTCCATGTATTGGAATTATTGTTAATCAGTAAGAAGAGATATACAAGTAACGAAGTCAACAACACTGCAGAGTTTATCAATGTTTTAAAATTTAGGTAATGCCACTGCAGTAGATAATAAAACCTTTCTTGATTGGTTTCACAAACAATCGTTGTATGTTGAGATATTCCAGCAACTCATCCTGTTTTGTAGTTACTATACCAGGTTCAAGCTCTTCAATTATATTTACTTATTCCAATGGAACAGCAAACGTTTGTTTTCTCTTCTCTCAGTATTTTAATATGTAAAATATTCCTCTGTACATTTTATAAATGAACAAACTTTATATAAAATAATACAACAGGAAATATAGAACCAAAAGGGTGCAATACATCTACAAGCAACAAGAGGAGAGCGGAGCGTGACGTAGTGGCATGCAGAACTTAAATACGTAAACTTAAGTACGTAATAAACTCAACTCACTTGGCGCTCGCAACATATGAGCTTGGCTTTCAATTAAAGATTACGTGGAAAGAAGGAGGATGTTCATGAAAGGGGATTCCTTCTAATATTCATTTTAAAGTCTAACTTTCCCATTTCAATCCAAGTATTTAATATTCTAAAAATAGCTAGATCTTGATGGATTCGCTTTTCGATTCAAACTTACCTAGCAGTTAGTTGTCAGTGTGTAGTATTTGTTAGGAGTGTGAACTCAATTTTAGTACAAATTGGATATACCCCCTTCTTTTTCTGTACACTTCAATTAAAAAAAAACATTGGAAAATGTTGAAGGATACTTACACTAATTCAAATTTTCTGTTTACAAAAAACACTCTGGCATATTTTAATGATTCAAATTTCATTGAATAATATATTCTTTGAATTCACACTAATTAAGCCATAGCTAATTTTGGTAGTCATCGTTGCAAGAGCAAGAGATAGTCGAGTTATAATTTTAATTACATGTGGCATGGAATATATTTTGTGTTTGGTGTTAAATATTAAAGGAATGAACACAATTGCTCCTCATAAACTACAATATTTGAAAATAGTGGAATTCATCGTATATTACCTGTAGTCCTTGCGGATTCACTGATGAAAGAAAGACTAAAAGAGTTACGATTAGTAAGGCTATTCGTGACATTGTGAGTAACATTCCTGGAAAAGAAGAAGATATTTACTGAGTGTTAATTTTACGTTTTAATATCATATAAATTTATGTGGTAGCTTAAAATTAATTAAAAATCTTATCTGCATTAAACTAATCGAGAAATAACCAAAGGAAAGTTTCTAGGACCTTTGCAGAAGTACGTGCCTGCCCAATGTGCAAAAGTTTCGTAGGTAATCTTCGAACCTTGGGGGGAAAATCCGCGTCAACTTCGGCCCAATAATCGAATGCTGCGCACAAACCAACGTTCTGTCGACCTTATTGGGCAGACTGCAAGCCGCGACGAAAACCACATTTTCCAGGTGAACAAAACAGAACATGGTTCGGGACAATAGTTGCTGCCTATTGGTGTCATATTTAACTGGACTTGCCTTTATGATTATATACTTGTTAGTTTGTAAATTTTCCAACCGGCTTCAGTGGGATTCTAACCTGAAATCTTCCGATTTCTAGTTCGTTATTCTAACCACTACACTATGAAAGTATCACTCGAGTGATCAATATTTTTGTATGTCTTATAAAAGATAAAATGAAGTAGCTCTTACTTTCGAGAAAATGGAAGCAAAACGACGAATTAAAGTTAATGTAAACCTACAATAATTCTGTAGTTTATTCCATAATTCTTTCCATAAATGTAAAATATATTTACCATGACAGTTTGTTAATGTTGGAAACTGGCTGATTGATACAAGTGAAAGTAACAGAAATGGAAACAGAAAGACGCGAAACTGACCGACCGTAGCTCAGTTAGTAGAGCGTTATTTTACCAATCGGAAGTTCCCAGCTGCCCCCTATCTTGACTGAATATTTTGCAGTTTTCTTCGATCACACCAAACAAATGTCGGGATGGTACCGACAAAACTAGACCATGACCAACTACCTTCCAACATCCTCTCCACACCATCTCCTATTAACATACATATACGTGCTCATGATAAAAATGAAGCAAACGGATTTTTTCCGTTAGACTACCGATTGTCCTTCTAGAAAAGAAGAAAATCTTCCGTAAGTCTGCGGTATTGGATTAACGATACATTGGAATTTCACCGTAACATCAACATGTAATTGTAACAAAGGCTGACATTTCGCCGTCCGTGAAACATATCTGAAGGGGACATCGTGAGATTGAGGTGAAGTGAGGTCAAAGTTGAAGTTCCATCTTGAGTTGAGGTACAGTAGCTATGCACATTATGCAAAATTTGGTGTAAATCAATGAACGCATGTACCCTAAACCAGCACATGCAATTGCAAATATGCCTCAGAAAAGCAACAATGGTCCATTTATGTTTCAGGAAATCGGGTTTCAGGGCAGATCTCCCTTTACGTAAACGTAAGATTGACATTTTCCAGCTTTCATATAGGTTCCAGCTTTCTCAACGTGTCCACCAATTCTTACACTTGTGGTACTAACCACAAGGTCGCCATATTTGACGAATAGTCCTAGCTTACATGCAAACATTCAAATGCCAATAGTCAGTTCATAACCAAACTTTGCATACAAATCTAGTAAAACAAATTCTTTTTCTAGAATTATCAACGAATAGGAAGGGTGTAAATGGTAATTAATGAGTGAGCTGTGAATTACGGTGGTTAGTAGAATAACTTTAAGTCCATTCTTTCTCGGTATCATCGTGGCGTAACTAGAAAAGTGTTACCTTCTCATGCGAAAGGCCAGTGGTTCGAATCCTGGTGAAGTCAGAAGTTTTTTTATGGTACTTTTTCCGTAGTTTATGTGCAAATGTTATGTTTTGTAATATGCTCTTGACATATAAATTAAAGATCTCTAATCCATAGTAGAGTACAGCTCTAACATCATGGAGACAATGTCTTTAGTCCAACTACTACTGGTACATTTACTTTTGATCAGTAGCGGTTGATTTCGTCGCACATTCTTAACGTGTCACCGTAACATCATTGCAATATTACCGTAATGCAACTGACAAAAACGGCATTTCGTAATGTAACTGGCATTTCACCTTCCTTGAAACATGCCTGAAACATTGCAGAACGAAACTGAAATGTTGATGTAATGTTACCATCGTTACAGAGTTACCTATATGAAACATTTCTGAGACTATTGCATGCTGTTAGGGTAAATTTGTATCTACTGAATTTAAAATAGGTTAGCAACAGAGTTGATTGGGGTCAGGGACATTCACAGTATCTTCCTATTGTGTCAAATAATGTTCATGCCAAGTTTGGAGCGGATATGTCCAACGACATGGAAGTAATTAAAAATTAAAATAGGCTGTAAACGCTGACAACCTGGGCACAATACCCGACTTGAACTATCTATACGACCTGAACCAGTTCCTAATGCACGTGCATGCAAAATTTGATGTTAATCTACGCTTGTAGATTTGTATAAATAACATTGCTTTTTCCATACATGTACATTCTTGTTATACGTTGACAAACAGAGAAGCTTGGAGCGGGGACACCCGCAGTATTTTTCTATTATGTTGGATAATGTTTATGGCAAATTTGGCGCGGATTCACCCAACGGGGTGAAAGCAAACTGAAAAATTGAATTTTTAAAATGGTTTCAATACTGACAACTGTGACGCAATATCCAACCCAATGCACATATATGCAAAATATGGTACAATTTGGAGAGGTTAGGACAACTGGTAAACTACAGGCCGGCGGGTTAGGAAATTAAGAAGCTGAATTTAATCCAGGTTGTAATTCAATGTAATCCAGCTCCTTATTCTGTAGAAGACAGCCCACCACAGCAACATATCGAGATTGGCCAATATCAAAAACGACCAATTGCGATATTGATCGAGGTCAATCAATAAAAATTGGCAAACATTTTTGCTGATATTAGCCGCTTATCGGAAATCGATAAGGGTCACTATCGGAAAGCATCTTCTTCTGATATCAGACAAAAATACCGACTAATGTTGAAGAGCGTTATCGACTGAAAACGGATTTCACCAGTTCTCAATATTGAGGGATATCGGAGAACGATGTTGATTGATGTCAATCGGTATCACGCGGTGAGATTTTCAGACAGTGATATTTCTCCAAACTTTGTATTTTAAACTGCTAAGCTTTCACTCCCTTGTTTTCTGGTTGAAATACAACATGTTTCTTAAATTTTTGGAATAGTATTCAATGTCGAAATATCGTACCACGCGAATTGATCGATATTGATGCAGAACGGCAAACCTGTATTGGTCAGATACCGGTACGATATACTTGTGCTGCTTGGGTAAGGATCAACGTTGGGCAGTGTAGATTATTCAAACCTTGATCATCCCGGTCACTCTTGCGGAAATGTTTGCCGTATTTCCTTAGTCTCCCCCCACAGATTCCTTCAACCTCTTTCTAGCGTATGTCTGGATAAAATCTTTAACTTCTCCATTCCTTTCACCAAAAGTTGAACAGCTAGCCGAGTGACATCATCTGGAAGATTTGAGGCCGACTTAAAAGGTCCATCCTACAAACTTTAAATGAATTAGAAAAAAGAAATTGACAATAATTTATAAACAAGTTGATTATTAAAGGTTAATTCAAACATATAGGACTGTGCATCCACCTTACGCCTACCACATCCCTTTCGGGACAGGACGTTTGGGCGCGAGTTACTTATGACCGAAACTTTATATTTTTCTTGCTGTTTTTTTACCTTAGGAACCTTCTGAAAGCGAGAGTTTAGCTAACGTATCAGCAAATAAAACAATTTTAATCTCGGTAATTACAGTATATTCTTATCAACTTTCTCATATAATACAAAAGTTCACAATATGTCTATTGTGTTAAAAGTGTTTATATTAAGTTGCGCGTAACTAAAACTTATGTATTAAAAACGCTTACCTTTGTAATGTTTAATAATTGCAATTAAAGTAATTGATTTTAAGAGTACTGTGAGAAAAAAATTGGCAACCAAAAGCAAAACGCCGGTTGTTGGCACAAAATAGTGGCGTCATTTCAGTTTTTGCTTGGGAGGATAAGATCATTTAAGAAAGACCTTATATGATTAAGAGCTTGGGGCTTGGAAACTACTGTGAAGCGTAGTTTTTACTCGTACCTCACACACATTATCAGTGATTTGGCCAGCCTCCTCATGTGAAGATGTAACCCCCAAATCCTCTACAGCACTCCAACTTAAAAAATACGGTCAAAAATCGTCAAAATCCTTGCAAAACTCCAATTACACCTCCTCCAGTGTTGACGTTGTAACCCTCTTCTTCAAACTGAATATCCTTGCGGAATCCATGTACGTAATTGGCATACATCTTCACGCTGTTAAATATGATATAGCTAATAACAAGTAACAGTCATACCAGACTAAAAATAAAATAATTTTGATTAACTTTTTATACAGTGTTATTTACAGCAGATGAAAAGCCCTAATATATCAAAGGGTAACCTCTTGGCTTCATTTTAATAATAATTAGAAAGGTCGCCAGTATAAATTTTCTTAACCTCTTTCCGCTCCACAGCCAAATCATTAACGAAGCAAGTCGATCATTGAGAGATCAGTCAGAACAGAAAAAAATACTTCATTAGAGGCAGTGGTGATTGGCAGAGACAAGAAATTACCAATGAAAAGTTAAGAATAAATAGTTGATTGAAGTAGCCTTCTACACTGTGGGCATATCATATTGAGCTCAGTTCTTGGGGTGAACACCACTAAACAATCCGGATTCAAGTCCGGCTAGAGGCAGAAATCTTACATCTGCTGATATTGAGGCAGACTAGTAGAAGAAAGAGAATCAGTAAATAAGTTATCATCGAAATAGAAAAACAGCTTACAGTCTTGCTGTGCGTAACAAAATCCTCAAAAACCCAACCAATTAACTGATGACTCTCTGCATGATGTCACAGACAAAGTACACATTACGGTGACAAAACGCTCATAATGATGTCATACCACAACTTGAATAAAAACATTATCTACACATCAAAATATGCAAAAACAAAACAAACTATTTCTATATTGAAACTGGGAAAACCAGAGGAAAGACTGGATTTCCTCTGAAAAAACAACATATTCAGCTCTCACGGAGAGAAAAGACAAAAGTTATGAACAAAAATAAAAAAAATAAAAAAAAACAACAACAAATTACTCTTTTAAGGCCACCACGGCATTTCAGAAAAACGAGAACTTGTTGGACAAACGAAATTCAACTTCTCCACACCTTCGGAAATGAAATGTTCTCAAACCTAAACAAATCTAAAACTTAAAATTCCCTTACATATAGACCATGGGCTCCCTGAGATATGAAAGAAAGACTGCCCACCAGTATATATATATATATATATATATATATATATATATATATATATATATCCACTTCAACCAATATATATTGATATATATTTTCAGGAATAAATATAAAAACTGATAAAGTTAAAATTGGTCCGAAGGAGTCAAAAACGCTTAGGCAGTACATTGCCAATATTGATAACAATGACTAATTACTATACTAAGCAAAAAAGTGATAATACTCCAAACAAAAAGTGTGCCTATTACACAAAAATAAATAATAAATGCTGTGGTTTACACTGCTGTTAAATAAAAGAACATCATGTAACAAGTGCATAGTAAATTAACAAGGCACCGAGACAAACCCAAAAATAAAACAAAATATTAAGAAAACAGCAAAAGCTAGACATTCTCAACGGAACAGGTGTGCACCAAGCAAAAATATCAGATGATCCACCCGAATATATTACGTAGAGGGATAATGAGCAGTAACGAAACAGCTCAAGAATCCCAGTTACCAAAGTAATACCCTCTAGAAAGTTATATAGGTCTCTTAGAAATGTTTACGAAAACAGTAACATTGCTTAGCAAGTTATAACCTATAAGTAGTAAAATTAGCGTATGAATTAGAAGGAAAATAATGTATGGAGACAGTAGCGTAACGAAATGAGTGCGGGCCCGCCCGCAAAACTTTTATCCGGGCCCCCTTTATAAAAGTGTATAGCAAACACAAGTAGTGTTAGTGTATACTGCTACTGACGATAAATTTAAATTGAGGTTTAATACCAAATTAAATGGGCCCCAAGTAATTGACTTACCCGGGGCCCCGCATAACTTCGCTTATTAACAACAACTAAGGGGCGTGATCATGTTTAAAATGTATTGAAAAAAATGAGTATTTTTGTAATTTTCGGTCGTAGTGCCACCTTGCACCATATATACACTCTAGAGGTCGTAAGGTGTCTATATATCAAATATGAAGTCAATCCGACAACTCCATCGATATAACGTAATCTTTCGCACAACGAGTGGCAGCATATAATTCTTCTTTGGCATCTTCCAGAAGAACGAGAAAAAAGTTCATTTCCTTAGTAGCCTAAATTGTTAAAAATCACAGTGACGTTCAAAGGACAATATTATTTTTTGTGTTCCATATGTATTTCGCGTTATGTGTAAACATCTACTCCAATTTTTTTATTGAAATGCTCATATGCATCTTTGCTCGTATGTCCACAAAACGAGTTCCTGTTCTTAATTGTAGGAGTTTGGTGCTGGTTTAACTAAAATTAGTTACAAACGTAAGAATTATAATAAAAACATATGAAAGAGTATAATCCCAAGTGTTGATTACAAAAAAGTAAAAGAAAAGAAAAAGGAAAAACAAAAATAGGTCATTAAAGCGGAACTTGATTTTCAATCCTAAGTTGTAGACTAATCCATTTTATAGAAATTCCAACTCCCATAAGCATTTTTAAAAATGGTAAGCAACCTGGCTAACTGTACATGAAAACATATGCTGAACTCAAATATCATGGTTCCAAAGTTAAAATTGTTCTGGAAATATAATATCGCGGTGAAAATCCAATATGGTGACCTGGAATAAAATCACACAACCTTCCTCCAGAAAATCGAACAACACAGGTGTTCTGGTCGAAAGGAGTACTGCGCATAAAGGCCGTTTTCTGCCCCTCAACCGATTTTAATTAAATTGTCCGCTCAATATCTAGATCATATGCGAGTTCTAATAACCCAAATCCTATGTCCATACAACTTCCGGTTATCATGTAAAGCTCGTAGAAAAATGACCATTTCCGGATTCTAATCTTAATAGTGTTGTCCAAAATAAATTCTGATTTCTCCAGAATAGCTGAAGATATCAAAACCAAATTTCGTGTGGAAAGTACTAATATAATGAAAATGTTGCAGTTTAAACCTAAAGACAATATGTTTAAGCGTTTTGGAGATAAAAATTAATTTTCTTAGGTAAACGTTCAATTTTACTTATAAAAAAATGCACCTTTCCTAGGAAACTTTGTGTTGTTTAAGCATCAACCTCCACTACTTACAAAACGATACTTCGCTCAAATAATCTATCTTGTGTTTTTCTGTCTATCCCACCGTTCATTACTGACATTTTCTTGAAAACTATTAGCTTTCTTCATAAGTAACTGCATTTTTCTTGCGATATATTGATTTGTAGACGTGTCTCTCACAAGTGCAGGTCGATACACGATACGGACGTAATCTATATTACCTATTTGTGTTTTTGGTATTACATGATCCAGAGCCTTCCACTGTTGAACTCTACTGTTCGCAGATTCCACCACCCACCATATTCTTGTTACGAACTTGTCCTTTCTTAAGGAACTCGGGCATTTCAGATTAAAAACCTAAGTCTGATAGAAGATGGAGTGAATCCCGGAAGCCTCTGTCGACGACGAAAATGTTTTCCACTTGGAGACATGCTCACATTTCTTCAATGTTGTTTTTAAGTCTGTGTTCTGATATTTTAGTGTCCGTACTCCTAGAGTCAGCGAGATAAGTAGTAAATATTTTCTATTTCAAAGACGGCTGAAGTTATCAACGAGAAATTTTTATTGTGATATGTTCATAATATCCGTACTTGTCACACACAATGTGGTTTGGATATCATAAGAACTTTCAGACATATGATGATTTATTTAGCTGAATTTCAAACATACTTCCACGTGAGGTACTCAACTTTAGAGTATAAATTGTTTCATATAACCTTCAGCCCCCATCAGTTTCAAAATTGTTTTTGAATATGATTTTCTACATTACATGAAGATTATCTGAGCGAAGTATCGTTTTGTAACTAGTGGTAGCTGATGGTTAAACAACACAAAGTTTCCTAGGAAAGGTGCATTTTTTATAAGTAAAATTGAACGTTTACCTAAGAAAATTAAGTTTTAATTCCAAAACGGTTAAACATATAGTATTTCGGTTTACACTGCAATGTTCTCATTATATTAGTACTTTCCAAACGAAATTTGGATTTGAGAGCTTGAGCTGTTTTGGAGGAATCAAAATGAATAACACTATAAAAATTAGAATGCGAAAGTGGTCATTTTGGACGCGCTTTCCATGTTAACCGGAAGTGGTAAGGACATAGGAATTATATTATTGGAACTGTCATATAGTCTAGTTATTACGTGCAAAATTTCGTTAAAATCTGTTTATGCGCAGTACTCCTTTGGGAAAATCTATTGATGTATATTTTACATGAAATACGTATATTTCACAGTATTGGACGAGGCTTGGAAACCGGGCCTTTCATTCATACCAGCTAATAGGTTCCCCAGTTTAAGGATTTCACCAGTACATTGTTATCTGATTGACGAGTGTAGTGCATCAGCCTCCACTGTATGGATTCATCAGATCTCATTGCAACTGTTAGTTTACAGAGTTGGTTTCTATGAATTCCATTAGTGGGTTTCTGCTCGAGTTTATTGATTTTCTTTTAAACTCTAGTTTTAAATCTAACATTCCTGATTGGTCTTCTCAGAATTTATTTTGGTTTTCTATTATTATTCTTGGTTTTTGAATGTTTTAATTTTGCGCCCACTCTACGACTTCTGTCTCAGCTACTGCTGCTTGATTAATACAATATATATGCTGGTTTTATATATAGGTTTAATACGATAATTATGCTGCCGATTGCTATGAGAAGTGACCGAGCTGTCGTGATGGTACTTTGAAGTTAGGCGCTGAACACCTTCTTAACAGACTGGACTTTAGTAGATCAGAGACAAGAAAACATTTAATAATATCATTTATTGAAGGTCGTAGCTCAGATGAAATTCAAAGATACAAGATTATTTAAACAAAAAATGAATTTTTCTAGGAGATGTCAATACATCTTGTCGACATCGAACTTCTGAATCATGATACTAATAAGAAGTTAATTACAAATTTAAACATATCAAATATTGAATAGAATAGAATACAAATGAGTTTGAAGATAGCTCCAAATACCAAATTATATTGAATTAAATACATATACCAACTTGATTAAATTTAGAGAGAGCAACATACCTTTCGAATTTAAGATGTTTTCTGGTGTGTTGATATGTCAAATGAATTGCACCTCGTATTCGAAGTTCGTATTGTCACTTATTACTGCACAAGTGGCTTAAGCGTGTTTAAACCAAAATATAAAGTTCTGAAACTGTTTCTGAGTCCAAAATAGATTCTAATTTTAAAGATAACTAGTGTACCCGTGCTGCTCCGCAGCATTTTAAAATAAGGGAATTGGATAGATAAAAAAGAGAGGTAATGAAGTTTTAGAAAAGAAGAATGTTGTAAATAAAGGACAAAGACAGAAAAGAAAATAATATCATAAATCAGTAATTATTATAGAACAAAAACTATAAAATATTCTTTAAATTTACAACACTTTTTTCCAAACAACGTTAGCAGTGTGTCGATCTATTGGTTTTAGTTCAATTTTTACTTTCTCAAAAGATCTAGCACACAATAGTGTTACATACGAGGGTCGTTCCGAAAGTAATGCAACGGTGGGCGTAACTTGTTTATGTATTGACGTATGTTGCTCAAATTTCACATGTTAGTAGAGTAACTCTTCCTGGATACTCATGTTCCGTAATTTCTTTATTCGTAGGAAATAGACATGGATTCGAAGCTGAAACAACGTGCAGTCATTGAATTCTTGACAAAGGAAGGATGCGGCCTTGCTGAAATCCAAAGAAGGCTGAAAAATATCTACGGAGACAGCACGATTGACAAGAGCAATGTGCAGAGATGGATGAAGAAGTTCAAAGAAGGAGAAATCAGCATTGAAGACAAACCACGCAGTAACTGCGAGCACTGACGTGAATCGCCAACGACTGGATGAAGTGATTCGTGCGGACAGACGAATCACAGTGCGTGAGCTTGCTGCACAACTGGACTGTGGCCACAATGCCGTGGATGGGATGGTGAAAGACTTAGGGTATCGGAAAGTGTGTGCGAAGTGGATACCGAGGCAGCTGACACGTGATTTAAAGGACAGAGATTGTGGAAGTCTGCTCTGAGCTGCTGGAAGCATTTGAAGCTAGCGAAGACACGTTTTTCTCTGATCTAGCCACAGAGGATGAAACATGGGTATATGCGTATGATCCGGAAACAAAGAATCAGTCTAGGGAATGGCATCACACCTCTTCTCCAAGACCTAAAAAGTTCAAAACCCAGCGATCAGCAAAGAAATTCATGGTGACAGTTTTTTGGGATGACAAGGGAGTCATTCTCGTTGATTTTCTGGAACATGGTTGTACCGTGAACAGCAACAGCTACATTACAACACTCAGGAAGCTTCGAGAAGCCATCAGGAAGAAGAGACCAAACAAGAATTTGAAAGCGATCCAAATTCATCACAACAATGCGAAACCCCACACGTCTTTGGCCACAAATCAGGTGATTGGCAACTTGGGCTGGTCAGTGGTCCCTCACCCGCCGTACAGTCAAGATTTTTAGCACCTTCTGACTTCTACTTGTTTGGCCCAAAGAAGGACAGTCTTCGGGGACGACATTATCAGGACACAGATGAGGTGAAAGTGGCAGTGAAGCAGTGGGTTCGACAGTGCAAACCTGAATTTTTCCAAAGAGGATTCGAGTGTTGGGTTCAACGCTGGCGGAAATGTATTGCTTATAATGGAGACTATATTGAATAGTGCCATTGTGTAGAGGAAGAGTTACTCTAATAACGTGTATAATTTGAAAGGCCTCCGACATGTTTTCACTATGCTACACCCACCGTTGCATTACTTTCGGAACGACCCTCGTACAACAGGCAATGACTGAAAAGAGTTTCAGGCAAATATATGCTTACAATATTGAGGGTGAGGGCTAGCTCAGGGGTCTGATTTATTGTCATACAGAATGCAAATTGAATTGTAAACTGTATTGTTTTGGAAGAAAATGGAAAAGTAGAGTCAGATGGCGATAAATGAAAGCGAGGAAGAAGTACTCTTTAGTCAACATTAACCTCAGTTGTAATTTGTAGATCTAAGAAGTTATCACATGTTTTCTGAAGAATTAATCTTATACCATTATGTAAGCTTAGTTCTTCGTTAAGTTCCTCGAAAACATCGCCATGGGTCCTCCTTTTTCTCAGTTCTAGAATATAGGTGATAAGCCGCTCCTGTCTAAACTGTCCAAAAGTTCAGCGGGTATTGAGAATTTCAGTTTCATCTTCAGTAACTAAGAAATTTACCTTGAAGTGGGATTTTGATCTTCCAGGAGGCCGATCAAAACTTTTTAATTTAGCGTGTTAAACTACTGACCCAGAGAAACTCGAAATAGCTCAGACAATGTAATATCCTTTCCGTAAGTGTTAGTGATGATATTAGTAGATGATACAGGCGGCAAACCAATAGAATATGACTTCCTAGAATACAATGATGGATACCAATCTTTTATATAAAAAATTAACCAATGAAAGTTTTTCTGAGTTAGCTCCCACATTTTTACCTACTAACATCTGAGCGACTGGAGAAAAGATTTTGAAATCATTTCAAATATAGATAAGGAAAGAAAACTTGACTTTCCTTGAAAATGGTCAGAAAATATTTTTGCAAGTTTCGGGAACCTTTGGCACCGAAATTCAAAACGTTACCGAGTACATCACGGAACCCGTTGAAACAGAGCGGGGTCCGAGCGCTCTTTATACGATAGTTCAACAAAGGATTAACAGAGTGCATTCGACTGTTGTGTCCGCGGCTCCGCAAGAACATCTAGAAGGAGAGGGATGCGAATGGTTTGTAACATACCTAGGTTTTTCAATTTTATTTATGACCTTAAAGCATCTAAGGCTCAGGCCCGTTTGGGGAGGGGAGGCAGGTGTCGGCAGGTGTCGGCCAGGGTCTAATTTGAAAGTACCATTTCGGAATTAGCCTGGTGTGACAGGAAAATCCCTAGAGAAACCTCAGTCAGAATAGTCGGCCGCTGAAACTGTACCCAAGGCCTCCCGAATGGTAAGCCAAGGCTTCGGGCTCTAGATAACATATTTGTGTGTACATACGAAAATTAAAAAATAAACATTCATCAAAATCGGTTCAGTAGAAACTGCTGGGCGACTGGACAAAGCTTCTGTAGAAAAGATTCTCATAAGAAATACATAGGGAGGAAAATTAGATTCTGTTTTATTCAAAGTTGTTGAAGAGGAGAAGAATGCGAATGCTTCATTACATGTCTAGGCATAATTAGGAACATTTTAGAAAAGGAAAATCACTCAGATCGGTCCACTGAAAGCCACTGGTCGACTGAACAAAGGTTTTACGAAACTATTTTAAATACATTTTAATGTTTTAAAACATTTTCCGACGATTTTTGGATTTTTCAACAATTTTGTGTTTTTGAAAATGTTCCTCAAAATCCGAAATTTGTGGATATTTTTCTTTTAAAAATGAAAATTTTGTGTTTTTGAATATGTTTTCGAAAATCCGTCATTTATGGATTTTTTGAAAATTATCCCGAAAATTCATAGCAAGTGTGCCGTTTGGTTATCTTAATAAATCTTTATAATACTTTTTAATTTTCCAACACTCCATGAAACACTTCCATCATTTAAGCACAGAACCGTTCCAGGATTTTCTTCAATCACGGCAGGCACGGGATGGCACCGTCATAATAACCCCTGCCCTACATCTTCCAACACCCTTTCCCCTCCCGTATCCCGGCCTGAGCCTTAGATGCCTAAAGATTGTACATACATTTGAAATTCAAAAATGAAGATAGCAGTGTAAGATTTCATTTTACTTTTTACAGGTACATTTATATTATTTCACTTTTCTCCCTAGTGCTTTGATGGCCCATCCCATTTTTCTTTACATATGAAAATAGATTTAATGAGCTTTCAAAGAAAAAAAATACTGCAATCCTAAAGCTAAAGTATCAGCCCGTTGGTGCGGAGTGAATAAAATATGTTGAAAAGTCATTTGGACAGTTACCAATACTCGCTTACACGTGGTGGGCTGCGTGCTTAACTTGGTGTAAGTTTAGGGGGTTTCCCCTCCATGGAGCAAATGTGCTGTATCTGTTACAACCACCACCACTACTACCACTACTACTGCTACTACTAATACTCCTATTCCTACAACAACAACAACTACTACTACTACTGCCAAATACTGCTATAATGATTTAAAACATTGAACCTACATATTTTTATTTACAACAATCCACATTTAAATTTAAAAATTATTGCCCGCCCACTGGTGCGTGGTGAATAAAATATGTTGGCAACAGTCATTAGGGTGTCACCAATACTCTATTCCCCGTGGCGAGTTGCGCCCCTAATTTCGGGAGTTTTGGGAGCTGCGTCTCCCTTATCGTAACCAGACTCTCCGAGGGACTGCACATCTATGATAAAGATCTGCCCCCATAACCCCCCGGGGCCTGCGACCCCATAGAGGAGTTTTTAATACATTTATTGTAGTCTACTCCTGATGGTACACCTTCATACCAAATTTCGTTTCTCTGTTTCAGTGATTTGGAAAATTACTTTTTCGGCGGACATTATTGTATTAAGACGGCGACTTTTTTAAGAACATTTTCTTATATTATCGTTATCTACTAGTGCTGGTACACCTTAAGACCAAATTCCGTTTCTTTAGTTTTGGTGGTTTGGAAAATGTCTTTTGGCGGCCATTTTGGATTAAGATGGGCGACGTATTTAACGTTTTCTTATATTATCGTGACCCACTCGTGATGATACATCTTCATACCAAATTTCGTTTCTCTAGTTTCAGTGGTTTCGAAAACGCCTTTCTGAGCGGACATTTTTAATTAACACTTCTTCTTCAGTTGAGACTTGACGGAGAGCAATGCAATTTATTGCTGGCTCATCGACGTGTTAATCCGGAAATTTTAAAAAGAATTATCAAAATCGGTCCAGTAGAACGGCCGGCCGGACTGGACAAAGTTTGTGAAAAATATGATAAATATTTCCCATAAGGAATGCATAGGGGACAACACTCAAACACTTCTCCTTCAGTTGAGACTTGACGGAGAAGAATGCGGTTTCGTGATGCCTCATTTACATGTTAAGCGGGACATTTAAAAAAAATAATGATCAAACTCTGTCCAGTAGAACGACCGGACGGACTGTACAAAGGGAGAACACTCAAACGCTTCTCCTTCAGTTCAGACTTGACGAAGAGCTATGCGGTTTCTTGATGCTTAATTTACGTGTTAAGCTGGATATTAAAAAAAAAAAGAATGATCAAAATCGCTCTAGCAGAACGGCCGGACGCACTGAACAAAGCTTGTGAGAGGAACTCTCAAACACTTCTCCCTCAGTTCAAGCTTGCCAGAGAGGAATCCGGTTTATTGATGGCTCAACTGCGTGTTAAGCCGGATATTTCAAAAAAAGATTGATCAAAATCTGTCCAGTAGAACAGCCGGACGGACTGGACAAAGAAGAACACTCAAACACTTCTCCTTTAGTTGAGACTTGCCAAAAAGGAATGCGATTTACTGATGATTTATCTACGTATAAGCCCGCAAGTTTTAAAAAAAGAATGAGCAAAATCGGTCCAGTAGAACGGCCGGACAGACTGGACAAAATTTGTGAGAAATATAATAAATATTCCCCCGTAAGGAATACATAGGGGAGAACACTCAAACACTTCTCCCTTAGTTAAAGCTTGACAGAGAGGAATGCGGTTTATTGATGGCTCATCTACGTGTTTAGCCGGATATTTTAAAAAAAAGATTGATCGAAATCGGTCCAGTGTAAAGGCCGGACGGACTGTCCAAATCTTTACCAAATTTTTTAAATATATAGATTGTTCGATGGATCTTTCCGTAGTAATTTGGCTGAAGCTACCAGAATACTTGAAGATAGTAGTTGATCACTTGCGTCTGCGAATGTCTGTCAGCGAGTGCGTATCTGCGAGTGCATCTAAAGAGATGTTATAGCTAATATTTATATACGTTCATTTTTTGATTCAAGTAAGCACTGAGAACTTTCATGCGGGATAAAGTACAACTGTTGAAGGTGAAACCCGATTACAATATTTAAAAACACTTTTTAGAAACGTTCTTGTGTTAATATTCACATCACTAATAGATTTTCAGATTGGCGCATGGCACTTGTGAAAGAGACGAATACATGTGACAATTCTTATTTCTTGTGAGCCAAGGCCGAAACATGGTTATCGGAAAGAGTTCCTTTCATAGGAAATTGTTCCTGAGAGTCTGAACGGTTTCACTGTCTTGTTGCTCTGTTTTGACATACTTAATTGTTACCTTGGAGCTGAAGATAATTTTAACGTTTAATCATGATCCATTACATATTAGACGTCGAGAAACAAATCTTAAAGACAACTCAATTTAAATCAAAATGTCTTACAACTAAATACACTGTTACACATAAAACTAAGAAAATAATGAAATGAATAAAATTGAAATCTACAATCATGGAACACTAATGTAATTACAGATTGGAATTTACGGACTCTCTAGACAAGTTTTGAGGGTGATGGCTCCAACGCTTTCTCCGTGCAGGTTGCAATTAGGCCTTCGTACCTGGAGTTATAGTAATTTGAAACTAGTTCTAAGCCCGTTGTACTGTACTTCCTATACCTGGATATACTGTATTCTTTTTATATTTCTCGTATATATTTTCTGATTTTCTGTAGAAAATCTGAAGTGTGTTTAAGCCATTACGGTATAGCTAGTATTTAACAATTTCATGACAAATGTGTTAGCGTGGATGTATCCAAATATCTTGTTGAGCTGTTGCGTGCCGAGACTATGAGCTTCCCTGGTTGTAGGCCAGTCTCCGGTTTTGGCTGTTTATGAACCTTTAGAAGGAGGTAAAACTTAACAAATTTTGCATTAGGTTTGATTAATCTACCTCTGTATAGTTGTTTTAGTGCCCCAATGTATGCAAGTTGGTCTTTAATAGAGATTAGTTTCTTTTCTATCGTTCTCATTATTTTGCTGGTATTTTGGTGAACGTCTGGAAGTAGGTCCCAGTAGTAGCAACGCTTTCTTCCACAGCCTTATTTTTCTAGTATTAGTCCCACAAATTTGTCCGTGTGTTTTATAAAGATGTCTTCTATTGATTTAAGTTTATTTATTGCACGTCTTTGTTGCGCGGTCAGGGTTGAATTTGTATTAATTTTGAGAAGTTCCAGTACCTTCTTGTGTAGAAGACCAATATACAATGGAGGGATTGTGTTTGGTTCCATATCACTTTCCTTTGGCTTTGTGAGGGCCATTTTACATTTCTGTAAATTTCATTTTATCTTATACAGTTTCCTCTGTTACACCAAACATTATTATCTACCTTCTTATTCTTCTAAAATGGATGTTGGACCGTAGTCGGCTAGTGCGTATCCAGCAAGCCAAATGCCGACCACGGTGGCAAATAGTCGGGCAGTTGGGACGAACCACCGTTGGGAATTTACGGGACCTGGACAGAGGGTGGAAAATGGTTTGTAGAAAGTTGACGCTCACCCATAAGTGACGCTTGGTCGTCGGTGAATTTCCAGCCTACTATCGCTCCTCAACTGCACAGATCCACATGGCAAGGAAAAGGTTGCGGTGGGGAGGTCCAGCCATTTTCCGACCGTTTTAATCTGGCATTTATATAACTTAAATATAGGGATTCCTTTACAAAAGAATTTTGAACGAAGGTCTAGAATATAGAAAGGAGAACCTATTTGTTTTCGAAAAAGGTCTGTGGAATGAAGAATAAACCTCCACAGATCTGTGGTGAAAGTCGTTATGTAATGAATATAGTGCCTATGTGACTATACATTCCATGTATGAGTTCACGAAGTACCTAATAGATGCATGATTCACGACGGAAGTCCCTATAGAGAAGTGGTTAAAGTATCGCAACACGATATTCGGTGATCGATCAGAAGATGCCAGGTTCAAATTCAGACGCGAAGAAGCAAAAATCATCTGCTGTAACTGAAGGCGGAAAAATAGACGCGTAATGGAATAAAGACGAAGTATAATAACTGGGATAGAATACTTGTTGTATTTTAACACACATTTTCTTTGTTAATGATATTAAACTAAGCAGTCAAATAGTTATTAATCTACTTTTATAATTGTATATAAGATAACGTAGGTGAAGGTGATGTACCTATGTTTCCTACTATAAATTTCTTACTTTTTAGACATCAGGGTGACCAATAGTTTAGCGCGCTCGCTTTTTTTTTTTTTTTTGCACATTGGTTCAATTCCTGCCGAAATCCATTGAACCAAACCTCGGAGCCTATTTTACCAAACCCTGTAAGTCTCGTTAATAGAAGTTCATTAGCTCGTTTAGGACGTTAATAACAAGTCAATCAGTCTTACCTTGCATTCTTGAAGTGTTGATTCTGCTTCTGATATACCACTCTTATAGTGTTTATTTTAAAAGTTTGTAGCTCAAAATATTTGATACTGGAAAAACAATGAAATGATATGATCAGCGAATGCGTAAAAAAGAAACTTACACAAATGTACTTGACGTTTGTTGTGTTATTAACTTCTCTACAACAATTGGCCAGCGCAGATGAAGTGAAAGGTCATGAGCAAGATGAGAGAAAAATAATTTTCCGCCTGGTGTAATTTTATCTTCCCTCTTATTTTCTTTTGTAGTTAGGTATGAATGCTGATGATGCTGTGCAATTAATAGTTCAAGGATCTCTGGATTCATTAACTTTCATTCGTCATCAACACAGACTTACCTTCATCTTCACGCTTGTATATCAATGCTTCTTTCGGGTAATTTTCTTGTGACTGTGTTTAGTTGTTCACTTTGAAGGTCATACAAAATAACTTCCAGAAGAAAAAGAAATTAAACTGGAATCATTTGTTAACAATTCCATAATTATTACGTGACAGAGATAGCAGGTCTGGTGTTGTGGTTTTCACACTGATGCCATGTATTAGCTGCTTCGTTCCAGATTTTGCCACCTTGTTCAGGGTATGAAATCGTCCAAAGTGTAGGGCCTAGTGCAGTGCATTAATTGCGGGTTGGGAGGTTGGTAGATGCTAAACGCCTTCAATTTTGGAAGGAATGTTCAGTTTTATGGGATGCAAATGACTAGGATAGTCAAAACGAGGTTACATAGAGTAGGTCCATTCACTTTGTTAATAAGTAATCCGGATGTCATTTATATCTAGTGTTAGTCATGTAGTAGTTGTGGTTTATAGTAGAGTTAATGGTGTTTGCCATAATGGTAATGAAGGCATATACACATCGGTTAAAGTATCCCAAGTAGCAAAATCTCCTTGGTCCGAAGAAAATCACCGTATGTTTTAACGTTAAATAAAGAATTTTCAACTGCTGTTCGAATTTGGTCGTTGACCTTAAAAGCAATGCCAACATAGGGCAACAACATGGAAATTTCCACTTATAATAAACGAAATTAAGTGTTTTTAGACGAAGAACCTTGATCTCGATCTTTGTTCTGTCTTTATTCAACTACGTGTTTTACTCTCGCGTGTTCATTACAGTTGAAAATTTTCCCACTTGTCTGCGGCTTGATTGTTGTCTGTTTTCTTATCAACTATGATATTATATATAAAGAGAGACAGAGAGTTAAAATATAGATTAATGATGCCCTGCCAAAGATAGTTTTTGGTAAAGACATATCTTATAACTTTGAGGAAAACATATATAATACCTTTGTCATTTCCTATTTGATAAATAATACAAAGTACAATTTTACAGGCCAAGAATTTCGAAAATGAGGTATCTGCATCAGATTTAGTTTATTTACAAGTGTCTCTTGAATCCTGGAAGCTAGACAACCCAACTAACTTACCTAGAATCTTTGCTGTGTAATTCTGAGAGTGTGTGCGTGAAAGTCCAAATGTTGGATTTTTTTTCGATATTTTTCGTTTTTAAGAGAAAACATTTGTTATTATATGTCTGAGTTTCTCTAAAGTTTTTTTTTTGTAATTTCTTGTAGTATGTAGCCCAAATAAAAATACTTAAGAAAGTCCCATTTCAAATTCCAAAACAATGAATCTAACATCATTTTCCTGAATTTTTACCATGGTAACCTCTAGTTAAACTTTATATGAAGGTGTAGATTATTGCCTAGTCGAACATGTGGTTGTCGTTCGCTGAGAAACGAAACAGAACTCCAAAGTAATATTATTCCCTTGTCTAATGAATTGAGTACAGCTCTGCAGTTATATGTATTTCTCCAAATCTATGAATTAATTCCATAGAACTCTAACATAATATGTCAATCACGGTAATCGTGTCGTCTCAGGTGTCAGGCCAGCGTCTCCAAGTTCCAGGGTTCGAATTCCGATTAGGGCATGGATATATGTGGATTTTAAAAACTTAACAGCTAAGACAATCGAGATGGACCGAAGTCATTACTTACAACCCTAGGGTTAATTAGTGTATATATATATATATATATATATATATATATATATATATACACATACTCGCTTTGTTTCGCAGGGAGCGCTCTACCTTCAATGATTTTGAAATTGGGCTTTTGGGGCTTCCATTTTGGATCCAAGCTGACGACTTTATGAAAGTTTTCTTATATTGTCGTGACCTACTTGTGATGGTACACCTTCAAGTAAAATTTCATTTATCCAGCTCAAACGATGTGCAAAATGGGATTTTGGGCGCCCATTTTGGATCCAAGATGGCGACTATTCCCAAATGTTGTAATATTTCCCTAAACTACTCGACATGATGCACCTTTATGCCAAATTTCGTTTCTCTAGTTCAAACGGTTTGAAAAATGTTTTTAGGTCCGCCATTTTGGATCCAAGATGGCGTCTTTGGATACATCATGTAATATTTTAGTAACATACTACTGATAATGCACAGTGTTACCAAGTTTGATATTTCTAGCTGCAGCCGTTTAGGCTGTGTATTCTATACAACAATGGGTTCGGCGGCCATTTTGGATCCAAGATGGTGACTTTTTCAACATTTCCTAATATTTTCTTTAACTACTAGTGACAATACACCTTTATGCCAAATTTCGTATCTCTAGCTCAAATGATATGGAAAATAGATTTTTTGCTTCCGCCATTTTGGATCCACGATGGCGTCCTTGAATTCATTAGGTAACATTTTCGTAATCAAAGAGTGATGTTTTACCTTTATGCCAAATTTGATTTCAATAACCCCAGTGGTTTAGGCTGCGTATTCTATACAACAATGGGTTCGGCGGCCATTTTGGATCCAAGATGGAGACCGATTTTGCTCATTAACGAGCTTAACCGAGAAAGAAAGAACATAAAAGTTTGGTTCAATATATATACCACATATATATACACAGGGTGTTCCGTAATTCCTATGACAGCGTTTGCGAGTTGAAAGTAGACATCAAAACAAACAAAAAACTATATGGACACAAATCGCAAAGCGGCGTCCTTTACGAGTTATGGGCGTGGGAAATTTGGCGGCACGGAACTTTGAGACGCTATAGCACAAAGACGAATAGCCGTGACACAGGCGTGGAATTTCATAAAGGAAGTCATATGCGTTGTATCCAAAAATATCAAAATCAAAACTCCAGAACAATTGCGCAAGGGATTCCCCAAAGGAAGTGAGGGATTCCCGCTTATGTTTGCAAATAAAGATCGGTGAAAATGAGCTGGAAAGGAAAGAGTATGTAATATTAAAGTAGAATTCGTCTGTGCCACTTCCATAGTGCAAACAGAATCAAAGATATGGAGAATTGTGGGGTTGCTATGAGTGGTTGCATAACTACCAGTAAATAAGTTTCAACCATACCAGAAAGATTCGTGTATTGAAGGGTAGATAAATGTGTTATCAATTCATACAACGTTGCACTCTCCATTTGTATTACCACACACACGTACGGAGTCATTTTGGTAACACGTTGTTACTGTACCCACAAAATAGTATGTTCTACTGTCTGTATTACTTTGTCGTCTAACCTGTTGTCTACAACTCGCAGATTGTCCTGTTACCTTCTGCACCCTACAGTGGAAATGACATACGTTGTTTCAATGTTTGCACTACCACAAAACTGCAGTGATAGGTGAAGGGAAGTAAGGAGGTCTGAAGGACTTTTCACCGTGTGTTCGTGAGTCCTAGAAACGTATGCTGAAGCTATGAACTAACAAAATAGTATGCAGATCAGAGTCATTCGAATAGAAAGGTCAACAGAATTGGAAAACGAACAGTACAACGCAATCTTGTCCTCTTTGCACAAGCAACCACCACTGCGAGAACCTGCGGCGGACATTAAGGGTCCATGCGACAAAGGCACAAAACAAGTATCTTTGCAATACAAGACACTCTGAACACTCACAAAGGAAACACTGGTCACTAGGTCAGTACGTACCACTTACCAAGTTCGAACCGAAGAGTACTCATTGTGACGATCCAACGGACGCATGTGGGGAGTCCATTGCATGAAGCGACATGTACTACCTGAGCTGCTGGAAGGAACGTCTACGAACAGCGATACATGCCTCGCACCGACGACGTATGATCGCATAGACGCGATCGAAAACGGCTGACATGTCTCGGATTTCCTCAACCGCAGCTGCAATGCGTGCCACGAGATCTTCCTCCGACTCTAACGGGGTCTCATACACCAACGTCTTCATGTGACCCCACAGAAAGAAATCCAGTGGCGTCAGGTCAGGCGAGCGTGGTGGCCATGCTCTTGGACCACCACGGCCAATCCATTGTTGTCCAAAGGAAGTGTTTAAATGATCTAGGACAGCTCGTGTGAAGTGGGGAGGCGCACCGTCGTGTTGAAACCACATGTGCTGTCGGATTCCAAGAGGAATGTCTTGCAGTAACTCCTGCAGTGTCTCCTGTAAAAGGATTAAGTAGTTGGCACCGGTGAGACGTGCTGGGAGAAGATATGGTCCAATTAATCGTCCATTTATGATGCCTGTCCATACGTTCACACTGAATCGTTCCTGAAATGCGCGCTCTCGAACACCATGAGGATTTTCGACTGCCCACATGTGGCTATTATGACAGTTAAACACACCATCCCTAGATAAGGTCGCCTCGTCAGTGAAGAGTATCAGTTGAAGAAATGCAGAATCCTCTGAACAGCGCTGAAGTACCCACTGACAGAAGTCTACACGTGGCGCAAAGTCGGCTGGACCAAGACTTGGAACTCGTGCAATATGGTATGGTTGCAAGTGTTCTTGGTGGAGAACCCTCCAAACAGTGGTACTGCTTCCCCTCAAGTCACGTTCCATGGGTCGGGTGCTCGTCGAAGGATCCCGTTCCACTCGTCGAAGCACATCCTCTTCAAACTGCGGGGTTCGTACGCTTCTCGGAGCACCACAGTCGATTCTGTTGACGGTGAAGGTACCTCTCTCCCTAAGCCGACGTTCTAGTCTGGCAAAGATAGTACGTGACGGTATTCGACGATGAGGAAAACGCTCGGTGTAAAGAAGACGCGCACGCCTTCCATGACGATGAGCTTCGCCATAAATTAATAGCATTTCTGCATACTCATCAAACGTGAAATCGGCCATTGCATTAAACTGCAGGATCAGATCACGAGAGACTGTTCTCTGGCCTCGAGCACAAAGCAAACTGTTGTACGGTGGAGACGATTGTACTGATAGGTGTACGTCACGTTATGTGCAGCGGCTCGCAGCGTGAACGTCATACACGCCAGTTGGAAAGCCATGTGAAAATGCTTGTTTTTGTTGAACCAATTTGCTGCGCTTGTTGATAGATACACATTCTGGTAAAATGGGATACGAAGTCAGAACCAGGATTGGACATGTGAAGCACTCGGAAGGTAAAACCGGTACGAACTGTTTATTATACACGTTATTCCTGCAAATTTACTTTTATTCCTGCAATGCACAAAAGTGTTGTATTGTCTGCTTCTTTTCTCGATTATGTTACGTCGAACACACACATTCCACTATGAACAACAAAAATGGCAAATTGTGGTTTTGGCTCAGCTGGTGATGATTACTGCGTGTCTTCTGACAACCTTTAATGACAAGGCTCGTATGGTTCAGTCTTCATTGTGCCATCATGTTGTTTCCGGTCGACAAGCATTCATAAATAGAAATAGTCCAATACTTCATGCATTCATATTAATGTCTTCCACGATCTGCACATGTGACACAATGCGTGCGTGCGTGAATTATTAACGTTCTAAACGAGCTAAAGAGCTTCTAAGGACTGGTCCTACAGCTTTACATGGGTTCCGACCCACATGTGTCCCCACCGGGAATCTAACCCGGGACCCCTTTGTTAGGCGGAAGCGAGCGTTACCACTCATCCACAGGGGACACGTGCAACAATGAGTGACATATCTCAAGCTTTGACATTCTTTTCAAAATAGTACAAAACCGCCTTCTGTCTTGGCCCTCTTCACTCGTTCTTTGAACTCAGGATTTACCAATTACGTTCGGTCATACCCTAGGTACACTCTCGGAACGAGAAACACACTTCGAAACTACATACTACTGTATTTGTTGTTTATGGCCATTACGTATCTGAAGCTCCGGTCGGGATAGATAAGGGCCCACGATTTGGAAAGCAACGGCCCTGGCCTTACAGAAGGTATCTCAGCATTTGTCTGGTGAGAATGACCTACACCAGTGAAACTTTCCGTCACGATGTTCGGTCGCAGTAGGGTTCGGACACACATACCGCGTGGCAGGTAGACACACAAAGTACTTCATTCATTTTGCATGTCACTCAATGACGTTCTCTGTTAATGCAGATAGCGTACATCGCAAACACAAATACCACATGCCTGTCTTGAATGATATGTGTGACTTTTTTCCATAGTCTGTACTTAGGAAAGTCTACTGTAAATGTGTTTCAGGTACACCCAGTAGAGTTGCAGCAAGCCAAGAGTTTAGCTGCATGGTTTGAATGGATGCTAGTTGTTTTCCGAGCAACCCAGGGTGGTTTGGTAACAAACTTTGATTATTATGTAACATTAATAGAGTCCAGTCACATTTTGCACAATGATTCTTGGCTCAATACTACTAGTATCATTTGTTACTCCCACAGATCAATAATAAGACTACGTTTTGTACTGCTTTTGCGTGTTTCACTTGTACGTAGAACCCTCAGCAAACCAACTATCTTTCATGTGACATTTCAAAAACGTTATACACTTGCAACTTGTTTACTGGTAGTTATGCAACCACTCATAGCAACCCCACAATTCTCCATATCTTTGATTCTGTTTGCACTATGGAAGTGGCACAGACGAATTCTACTCTTTCCTTTCCAGTTCATTTTCACCGATCTTTATTTGCAAACATAAGCGGGAATCCCTCACTTACTTTGGGGAATCCCTTGCGCAATTGTTCTGGAGTTTTGATTTTGATATTTTTGGATACAACGCATATGACTTCCTTTATGAAATTCCACGCCGCCTGTGTCACGGCCATTCGTCTTTGTGCTATATCGTCTCAAAGTTCTGTGCCGCCAAATTTCCCACGCCCATAACTCGTAAAGGACGTCGCTTTGCGATTTGTGTCCATATAGTTTTTTGTTTGTTTTGATGTCTACTTTCAACTCCCAAACGCTGTCATAGGAATTACGGAACACCCTGTATATATTGATATCTACTTGGATATCGTACCGATCTCAATAGGTATATTTTTCTTCGAAATCTTTCTAATAGTCCAAATCTATCGAGGTTAACTAACATCATTCGAACGACAAAAGAAAAGGTATTTTCCTGTCGGTCTCTCATAATATATTATATATGACCGCTCCGCTGGTCTAGTAGTTACTGTCGCTGACTGCTGTTCGTAGGGTCGCGGGTTCGATTCCCGAGTCTTCCGAAGAAATATTTCCAAGGCGTGTGGGTCTGGAACGGTGCTCACCAAGCATGGCGATGCAATTGGGAGCTGCTGTGAAAAAAATCGGTAATGATCGCAGCTGAGAGCTTCAGCTCTCCTTTTCCAACACGCCTGGTCAGCGTGGGAGCAGTAGGCAAACTCCTCCCTCCGGGAAAGGCCCCATCCAGTAATGGATTGAATATGGTTGTGAATTATATATATACTGTATAAGAGACAGAAAATCATTCGACATCTAGGATGGAGAACATCTAAGACAAAGGATTTTTCTGTCTCCCGTCAAATAATTGTATGCATGAGCATGGGTGACAACAATACATCGATACGAGTATGATTTGTACCGAGCGACCGTAGTTTACTTGTTAGCGGATTGGTTTCGTATTCACGAGGTTGATACCAGCGACCGACAATCCTGATTGTGGTTTTTGGGTCCTAGGCACAGACACGGTGACCCGTCCTGAAACTTACTGACCCAGTGGCTCGTTTCAGCTCTGCTCCCTACCGTATTTTCCCTACTTTAAAAGCCATAAATGAAATTGAAATGCAGCGAATATAATATGTAAACTTGTGGGCTGAGGTGGATAAACACCATAGCCCTCACCTCTCGTGTGTGGGGTCGTCGCTTCGATCTCTGCTCATGCAATGTGGGCTTTGTTGTGGATAAACACCGTGAATGTGGGTTTTTCTCGTGGTTCTTCTGTGTTAATGCCGAAAATTTCTTTGTGCCACACGTAAGTGTTTACAAACATTGGTAAAACATACGATGGCGTAGATGGTGTTACTCAGTCAAGGAAACATCTGAATTATGCTAGATGCTTCTGACTAATTCAGATTCGGATTTCCGGACAGGAGTTCAAAATTAAATGTTTCCGAAACTCCGAATCCTTTATTTCTACATTGTACCGACGTAGAGTAATATATTTATTTATAAAGAAATAGCTACGTAATCGTATACAAGTAAGTACGGCACTTCATTATATCGTTGGCTGAGAATTATAAGGTTCTATTTAACATTAAAATCATATGTAGTTAGAAGCTTATAATTCTCAGCCGGCGATATGTTACCCCAGAGTTACTCATTACCCGTACATGCAAAGGGATATAGCAAATTTACGTTCGGAGCACAGATACAACGGAATGTAAGTAATATTTTATTAAAGAAAAATGAGACTTGAATTGACATGAAATACGTGTGACTTTAATGTTACATACATAGACGAACTCGGAATTTCTGTTTTAAAAAGATCTTCACATCCTCTTGTATCTAAGCCCGTCACATACATTATATTTTACAAAACGTTTATTTATTCAGACAGAAATGCAATAAAAATAATATAAATATGTAAGGTTTAAAAAAATAATTGCTATTCACGTCCAGTTTCTAGAAATATTTTCGAATTCTTGTTCGTAAAAAAGAAAGGTGCTTCTTCAGTTGGACACTTCAAATCAGGAAATTTCGAAGGAAATCTCATTTCCTTACTTCCAGTAGGCTCCAACATACTATTCCATAGAACCTGCGCAGCTGTAATGTAAGTAAACCAATAGTTTAATTGTCCGTGACGATTGTAAACAAACAAACAAACAAACAAAAAAAAAAACTCTTGTGAAGCATTTGAAGAATATACAAAAAAGCATTATCATTCTTAATATGAGTATTGAATATACTCAAGCATTAACATTCAGAAAGATGAATTGATAAATGTACTTTTGTAAATAATACATTAGTTGCACATGAAATCAAACTTAACGTTACATCGTGTGAAACACAATACGTTGAATTGAAAAATAAACTTCTTGTTCTAAGGGAATTATTCTTTTATAGAATACAAAGATATTTTGTTTTAAAGAAACGTCGAAGACCGTATATACTAAAAACCATGGCATATGTGAGGGTTAAAAGCAAAAGCTACCATCTCCACTTTTTTGAAAACCGAGATTTTGATGGCATAGTATACATTAAAGTATCTACTTTAAGATAGTAAAACCTTTTGTAGCAAAAGCATCATAGAAACGTTTATTTTAAATACTTAAAAAGGAACTTATGCTGTTCAGCGGGACAGATGTGAGAAGCCGGTGAAATTTGGTACCCTATATCTGTAAGTATTTACAACTTTCATTAATTTTCTCCCTATGTAGAGGAATAAGTAATTTTATGCATTGTTGTGTTTGGTGCTCTGGCAACCCTTCATATCGAGGTAGTTTACTGCAAATGTTTCTTCATTGGAGGATCTAAGTTCATCCATCTACAATCTGTCCCGCTAAAGTGCATAAGTGCCGTTAAAAGCTAGCATTAGAAGCAAAGTTTGCAAACTCCAAGTTCATTTACTGAAAGCTGAAAAGCAAAGTCAGCAGAATCCAATTCCGCAATCGGAGCGTTCGATTCAGTCACATATCATATGGTTGTCATAACCGCCTGCTGCTAACTGCTAATAGTGTTGGTGTGGATTGATACTGTGTTTTACACTACGTAAACTATGTTTTCTTTAAACGTGTTAATATTGTTAGCTTTTTAAAAGGTTAAAGTGTATTGGAACCTGACTTATAAGATGGGATTTTTCCTGTATCTCCTAGAAAAGCAAAGAAGTGGCCAAATCACCCTGAAAATTGGAAATGGAATGTCACTATAAAGAAACTGACAATGACAATACATATCTTTTTGTGTTGATAATGTTTGTCTTAAAGTTAACTAACTTCACAAAACTATGTACAAAAGTTTTACGTAAACATACGTTTTAACATAAAAAAATAGTTACTTTTTAAACTGTGCCTTGCTTATTATTTCCCTAATGGTTTATTTTTATTTTTTCATGGCAACGCTAACATACAATATAGCCTTTACTAGTTTATGAAAATCGTTTAAAAGTTAGACATTGTTAGGAGTCTCTCTCTAAATTTTAACAAGTTCATAGTAGCAAAAACGATAAAAATCCAAATCTTAGAAGCAAAACCAGCAATCTCCAAACAAATACACCCTGTAACTATTTAGAAAATGAATGTAAAGCCCTAATTCTTTGTGCTTATACTAGTTATATGCCTAGGAATCACTATGATATTTATCACCTTAAATTTTCTTTTGCTTCTTCTGTAAAATTTGCTTGAGTGCAGATGGCAGCTTTTGCTTTTAACCCCACATATGTTGTATGCTGGAGATTTAAGCTAGTAATATGTGAACAGTAGGAAGACAATTCCTAAAATATGTTCTAGCATGATAAAACAATTTCAAAACCTTACATACAATGTTAGTGTCTTCAAGGTTTCAGTAAAAGAACCCAAGTTAAGGGGCACTGGAAACCCGTGAATGGGTCTTTTATGGCAGATAAGTCATAAGAGAGCAAAAGAGGAAGCTATAAGGGTAACTTAGCTAGCCAATACATTTGTTGACATATATCTCTAGAAAAGCATGTATCTCTGGAGAGTTTTTCTTTGGATGCCTCATCAGTGAATCTTATTTTTTGCACAGCTCCTCACCACCAAATAAGAAATAGGGAAAACAAAATAGAATATGTTAACTTCACAACTGTGTTCGTGTGAAGTTAGACTACCTGAGCCTTAGATGCGTAAAGGCCATTAATAAAATTCAGATTGTAAAGTTAGACAGGTATTGGCATTGTAAGTAATTATAAATATTTCTTTCTAAACCTCTACTGAACCGTCTTTCCGGTGTGTCAAGGGAATGAGGGTGTTTAAGGTTTACACTTTAAACAACATCACCACCGGTCGAAAGCAGGTGAAACAGAGGTGTCCGGCGATCTTTGTGCGTAATAATAAAAATAATATAACCTAACATGAACTAGTCTTCCGTCAGCGTTATTTATGTGAAGATTTTTTTTTTTAAAAAAGAAAACAATTAGGGTGTGAATAACGGTTGTAACCACCATCGACGGTGTTGTAGATACGAATATATAGGTTGGCTTCGGTGAGTTACATTTGCAGCAACACAGATGACGTGTGAGGTTAGGAATTTATAAATCAAGTTCCATCTTGGTTTAAATATTATTAATGACTTTTCATGTAAAAGTAAGGTACCAAAAAGATTTAATAGTTGCTCGATATCTTTTGTTATTATACGATTCATAATAATTGTGTAATTGTATCTGGAAAACCGGCAGTGACTTTTATTTGTTGTATACCTTGGTGAAGCAGGTTCTGTTGTGTAGATCATCCCGATTAGTTATTGCATGCATGAAATAAACTCATTATTTGGATCACATCGTCTTAGTACGTTAGAAGCCCATACTAGACTAGGTTGATATCTATTGTGGTGAACCGAAAGATATATTTGGTAGAAGCGAGAGGCTGCTTCTTGCTGTTACGAGGGACACCCTTGGAAAGGAAATTCGAGAGTAGTGATCTCTTGGCTTTCCAAGGGCCCCCCCCCGCCTCTTGGGAAAAACGAGAAATTAAACCAGATCTCTCTGATTATTAGAGAGTTCAATCTACTTCTGCCGAAAGATTGCCAGTTTTCTTAAAGCGGGCAATCTCTTGTCCTTGGGAGAAGTCAGCGTGGAAGCACATCTTGTTTCCGAGTAATCCCCGAATAATTTCTAGCTACCAGAGGTGGCTAGCGAGTCGTGTCTCTGGGCATCTTGAAGGAAAACTCATGTCATCAACCTTTTGATGTAGTTTTGAGGCTACGACTGTTCGGAAAAGTCTTGTAACTACTACTGGCGCTCGAAGCAGGGATGAAGAAACCGTTATACGGTGCGTTAAAATAATAATAATAATAAAAAAAACACGTAAACAAAGATACATGAGAACAAAAATTAATAATATACACATTTCGAAATGTTTTCTGCAAAAAACAAAGAAAAATGTTGATCTTAGAGGGAATCGAACCCCGGTTTCCCAGGCGGCAAGCCGGCGCTGTACTGACTGGGCTTGCGAAGCAACTGGAGAGGAACAATTTGGAAACGGTATATAGATCGCACACCATAAGGGACAAGACATCACCAGTGCTTTTTTGTTTCCAGTGTACAGAACATGAACTATGTTGCATTCGGGCGCTGACTACCAGATGCTTTCCTCGTGCTTCGCAATAAGCATATATATGATATCAGCCATTTTCTTTCCACTGCTGGTAACTAAGTAAATGGCAGGACGTACATATAAATGCGTATTTATATTTATTTGCTTCGGCTTCGAAGAATCGGAAGAAATGGGGATAAAATCTATTGTGGTTGGAGAACATAATGTTAATGTGCTACTAGGCATTTTCCATATTTCTTTTTTAACTTGTTTTTAGAAATAAAACGAACAACATAAGTATATTCTTATACAAAAAACTTTGTTTTACACAACAACTGTTACACCGAAAAGTACAACACTTATATAAAAATCGTCCTACATCCGTAACGAACAATCTCTATTCACTCACATAATACATATTCTTTCTGTTGCAATGACAGGATTGATATCAAAACATGTTTTAATGTAAGCTTAGAGTCGATATTTTACTCGATATTTTACACATTGTACTCACCGTAAGCATGGCCTTTCTGGTTAAGGTGCATGCAATCTGGTGTTATATATGAAATATCTGGCACAAGTGATTTTGAAATATTTAATTTAAACACGCGTGTAAATGGTTGGATGACCACTGTAAAATTATCATTATTGTCATATCTTCCACTAGAAATCTGAAAATAAAAATAAAATAAAAAGTTTAATAATGGTCCCTTATATACGTTTCAAATTCACCTACGCTATATAGGCAACTAGTTTTAAGCATAATTTTAATGTATCTGTCTAACTTTTTCTGATGCATATCTCGAATAAATGATGGTAACAGGTTTAAAAACTTCATTCTGGAGACCCTATAACTTTGTTGCGACTTACTTCGTCTTATATAGAATGTATCTATATTATGTTTTTGATTTGTATTATAGTCATGGATATGGGTATGTATTGTGTTTTGAGCATACGTTTCCTTTACACACATTAAAACTCTGATATACAAATATCGATGATACTTTATATTCACTGTATAATTGTCTACACGGTTCCCTATCAGACGCACCCGTTGTACATCTAACCAATTTCGTTTGCCATTTAAATACATTTAAAACACGAGCATAATTTCTCCCAAATAAATTACCGTATAGTGGATGAGGATGAGAAAAAGCCTAGTACGCAAAGAGCAATATGTTCTCTTCAACAGATGTCTTAACTTTCGGAACATATAAAAATCTAGCAAATTTTAACATATATCGTCAGTATATTTATTATAATTTGGCATCCATATGTATACTCAAAAGTTGTACAGATTCAATATTATTATCACCATTAAAATTTTCATGATTTGAATTTAAATAGAGTGCAACAATTTTTGCAGCATTCAAGGTTAATTCATTATGAAAAACACAACTTGAGAATGCTTATCATGTCTTCATTTTTATTTCTTGTAGTGAGCCGCATTTGTAATAGAAGTGCAAAATTTATGTGGATTATAAAACAGATTTATGTGGTAAACAACCAGGTAAATGATTCATATATGCCACAAAGAGAAAAGGACCAAGAACCGGACCCTGTGGTACTCCAGTTGGTATTATTGGTTCTTCTGATGTTACATTATGAATTTTTAATAATTTGACGTCTGTCAGTGAGATATGTCCTAATTAAATTAAATTCATTACTCTTGATACCATAAAACTGTAAATTTGAAACTTGGATATCATCTGAGACAGTATCAAAAGCTTTACTTCAGTCATCTAGAGTGACACTGCCTACGAGTTCAAAGAGGTAATATAAGTAGAGAAGTTAACTTTCTTATCATCATGATTTTAATTTGTTCCCATTCTCGTTACATTTATTCACACCAAACTTGGTATAAACATTATTCGAGACAATAGGAAATTAATGTGACTTCCCCATCCCTAAGCTTCCATTTATCAGTATTACCAACCTATTATATAGAAAATGAATATGTGTTTACCTGAGATATTGTCAATGGACCTAAGCCTTCGCGATTATTGATAGAATCGCTACGCTAACGCGTTTTATTATATTCTTTTCTATTAGTTTAACTATCACTGCACTTTTGAAAAGGCGCTGGCGGACCCACAGGACAAGGTTAATACTAAAAAATCAACATGGTATAGTTCACAATGTTAAATAGGCTGGATTTTAGGTTACATGCAATAAATATTTTGTTTAAAAGACAGAACTAATCTTTGTAGGTTTGATGGTATAATGTTTCCTCAAACGTCTTAACGATTAATGCCGATTACTTGAAATTCGTATAGTTGTAATATATCTAGGTAAACGTTATTACAGAATGTTAAAAGTTTTACTAGTCTTCTTATATCAAACCCTAGAGTCAGTGTTCTTCATGCTTCTCAATTTAAAAAGTAAAGTCAAATCATAATGATTACAACTTATTTGTAGTACTTTATTTAAAATATAAAATCAGAAGAGAGTAAGACCAAACTTGTGCGTGTATGCACTTAATTTTAGGATTCTTGAAGTTTTCCTGTATTGTTACAGGGCTGTAAACTGATACAGTCACTGTGTTAGTAGGCTCTGAACAAACCACTGCGCTGCAGTTTCTCCAAAAATAATTAACGAACAAATTAGAAAGTTCCTGATTAGTCATCTTATTCTATTTTGACTATTCAGTGCAACCTGATTAGCCTACATAACCACAACGCAAATACATGTATGGATATTAAGATACATAAAGGCCATAAATAAATTCAAACTCAAACTGAAACATATATAGGCCTAATATTTTGTTTATCTTGTTTTATTCTCAGATTACGCATGTAAATGCCTATAGTTTCTTCTTCAGGGAAATAAGTAGTTTTGTTGAGTTAAGGTTGTGATAGGTTATTCAAACAAAACTTCGCACAACATTGTACGATTTAACTTTAGCCAAATTTCAATAATGTTTAATTCTGAAGTATGTAAGGTTCTTTCTCCCCCACACTCACATACACCCATCATATATATATATATATATATATATATATATATATATATCTTTAAAGTAAAGGCACCATATATATGACCCATTTTTATTAAACTATAATAATGAAAGGGAATGGAAGATAATGAAAGAAACAAATTGCAAATATAATTAGTATATATTAATCTATCAAATACATAAATGTTACTGCTGTGTTTATAATCTATGCTTTAACTATAACACACGAAAATATATCAAAAGAGGTATGAGGACCAAGTAAGACATCACAACTCAGTATCATCAAATGTTCACTTTGTGGTAATAACAGAAGGTGCAATGATACATATGATTAAATATTTACGCTTGAATGTAAAGAATACACCTTGAATTCTATATCGGAGTTCTTATTTGTATACCCACTTTGTATGTAAGTATGAATCACTATATAAGTAAGAAAATATAGGCCTGTACACATACATCGAAGATAACTCTGTATCTGTAAGACAGCAGCAAATCTCTTGAAGTATAGACAGGTAAACAAAATGACCATAGACGGACAATATATCCATACATTATACAGAGTTACGATCAGCGACGTCGATAATATCTGACACGTACGATATGACATCGCGAACTGTTTATACACTTGACTACAAAAGTGACAAAGATGAATCGCTTTCTTAACAAGCCCGATGCGAAAGCAACACAATTCAATAAAGAAAACGGACGATTTGAACATCGTGCTAACTGAATAAAAGAATATCGAAAACCTACATCATTGTTGCTAAAATGCGACAAAATATGCCTCACGGCAGGTACATGTGTATCTAAAGGATTACAAGCAATTTTTATCAATAAACTAAAATCATACAAAATTGTAATAAAAAATAGCACCTACATATCCTCTCCAAATTTGACTCGTATTCGTATTAGTTTCATTTCTGAAACTGTGGGCAGGTGACGCAGGATCTGTAGTTCTATAATGATGGTGTGCCCATCGTAACAAATGAAGCATTGGACCTTTTTACGCTGAAAGTTGGCAGATAATCGCGCTTTATAAGGTGACAGATAATAATTTTTGTATTCCCAATTCGACAAGGTTTTTCGTATTCAGTATCTTCTAGTCTGATACATAGTGGAAACAGGCCTAATATCTATAGGACCATATCTCATTTTAGGAACCCTTTGGTGGTCTCAATTTAAGGTGGTTCAGCGTCCGACATTATAATTTGCAACATCAATCGTAGAGCTCGTTAGATTCACTTGCCCAGATTTGTATTTCTTTCTATTACTAACATCCTAACGAATGATGATGCAATGGAACAGATTATTGTAGCTTACCTGTACATACAACAGTCTATCGAAGTCCACCTTATACAAAATTCATACGGAATCAGCACACAAAAATGCTTCTTACTTCACCAGCTATTTAATTCAGTATCATAGCACCTATGCAGTAGTTGTCATACCTAATATGTCAGAAGTTTTCGCAGTCATCAATAGAATACAGCACATACTTACGCAGTTAGCTCGATGTCTCATATTCGGTGTTTTGTCTTCCTCTCTCTACCTCCCTCTCTCCTTCTAATATATATACGGTATATATATTTATTACATGTTTATTGTTTTAAGTTTGGAACCGATTTTCACATTACATTTAGTGTAGCCATTTATGTACCAGCTCCGCCAATAATTTTCTCTAGGTTATGTATCAATGTATAAACATTGCTTACATTCGCCCTGGAAGAGTGCTGCTATCCAAGACATAATTGAGGTTTAGACTTGAGACGGGATTAGGTCGTAATTGCATGTCATAAATTACATTATATCAAAGAAATGGTGCAACATCAATAGTTGTTAGCGGAAAACCATACCACTTGTAAATTCTCCAATAAAATAAAAAGATAAAATTACATGAATATACTCACCAATTCCTCCTCCATTCGTTGATACTCTCTTGCCATTCTCGAAGTTTGCTTCTCACTTACGTAGGCGCAGAAACACATCTGCGAATGGGCCCAAAGGCAAACTAACGGGTTCTTCCTCACGTAATGCTTGATATAAGTAACATCTGCAAAAATGAATAATAAAATCATTATTGATAGTGATGAAATACACTCTGAGACAACTATACATTTGTAGTGAAATCACAATAGAATTAATAAGTGAGCTAAACATGTAAAATTGCACTTGGTGTATGTGTATTAACGATACAAAATTGCGTAACTTAAAGAACGGAAGCCTTCTTTTGTGCTATGTGAAATCTTTGAAGTATGTCCATAGAATAACCACATAGTAAAATTTTATAAGTCTCGTACGTATAAATTGGTTTCGGGGCAGATGATCCAGGATTTCGGAGGGATGTTTGTGGGTATGAAATTTACGTGTATAAATATCACACTTACAAGCGTATAAAACTATTATTTTTGTTATTAAAATATCACAGAATCGAGATGCGTCTGATAGGAAAGACTGGAACTAGTTCTAACAGCGGGTTAGTTGCAACACTGCTAGTTTTCTGGTATGCGCACAGAGTGAGAGCGCGCGCATGGTGATTCTGAGGCGCCAATGTGTACTCAGCTGTTACATGTTGTTTGAACACAATCGCTTTGGTTTCAGAATTTCTAGAAGACAAAATCCTTTTTTCACGTAGGTAAGTAATTTCTACAGAAGTAGGATCGTAGTTAATATATCGGAATTGTGTGATTGCATGAGATGTCGTTATTTTAAGGAGGAATAATATATTATTGAACTATAATATGCAGATGTTGTTGTTCCTACAGAGCTGCTTAAATGGCGATATTGTAGAAAAGCATAACAACATATGCTACTGGAGCAAGTTGCAACAGGAAGGTATGGGGAAAGTTACAACACCCTCGCCAGAAGAATTTCTTAAACGTTGTATTTTCACTATTTAAACTTATAATTAAAACACTCAAAATTGCATGAGAGTAAGTTGTTGATGAAATAAAAGATATTGCTGACGTTTAATAGTCCACTACAGCCTCACTCTATTTGCGAAGGTGTGCTGCAGCGAATGTGTTTCAAGGTCAAGTTTGAGTTTATTCATCTCTCGCTTCTCATGCTTATATTTGCAGCACACATTTTCAATTGTCACTTCTCCTTCAGTATGTGATCGCGGGCAAGCTGACTCTTGCATTATTTCCTTATTCATTTAGTGTGACCTGTTAGCGATTCTCATTCTTGAACCTTTTTCTCTGTCCTAACACCGATGTCTTAGTAGAAGCGTGCAAGGAGATAGGTCTACAGGTAAACATAGAGAAAGGAAAATACATAGCAAGCCGAAACACTGGGAATGAAGGAAATAGATACATAAGAATTACAAATGAGAACTTAGAGAAAGCAAACAAATGTAAATATTTGGGAGCATATGTAACAAGCAAAACCGAGGCCACAAAAGAAATAAACATCCGCCTAATATTGAGTAATGTATATTTCTACTCAGTCCAGAAACTCCTATCCTCTCGATTAATACCAATAAACTTGAAATTGAAAATATACAGAACGGTTATTCTGCAGGTAATACTTTACGGTTGCGAAAGTTGGAGTACGACCCTAGCAGATGAACATAAATTACGTGTGTTTGGAAATAAGGTTTTGAGAAAGATATACGGAACGACATTACTGGAAAATTAAGGAGACTGCATAATTAAGATCTTCACGAACTTTACGACTCACGCGATGTTGTAAGAATAATTAAATCGCGACGATTAAGGTGGGCAGGCCTTGTAGCTTGGATGGGTGAAAATAAAGATTATATTCCATCGACGTTAGGAAACTGGAGGGAAAGAGACCATTAGGAAAACCGAGACGGCGTTGGGAGAATAGTATTTGAAGGTATCTTCGAGAAGCAGGTGTTCACGATGAAAACTAGCTTGATCTTGTTCAGGATAGAATCCTCTGCCAACGTTTGTTACTGTGGCGATGAACTTGGGAGTTGTTGAAGCCATAGAGTAATTAAGTAATTTATGGTTGTTCTCAATACCAGTGTGTATCGCCTTTCACACGACAACATTGTACGATAGCAATAGTGCCTGAATTTGAATTGACTTATGGCCTTTATGCATCTAAGGCTCAGTCCGAGATAGGGGAGTGAAAAGGATGTGGGAAGGAGTTGGTCAGAGCCTAAATTGAAGGTATCATCTCGGCATTTGATAAAAATGGTAATGCTTAATGCAAGACTGCTACACATCACTGTCAAATGTAAACTTTTGGATGTTTAGTTTTAGCATTTTGAGTTAATGTAAATAGTCAGTGAGCATATATCAGTTCTATATCCTTTTATTTCAGTTTGATTTATTTCTTGAGTAAGTAGTCTATGAGTAGTCTAATAGGGTGCTTGTTTCAGTAAATTAATTTTCTTATATATGTATAAGGTAATATACGATAAATATTGTTTGAATATAACTGTATCTTTCAATATTTATTACTGTTGCAACTTGTCCCATGCAATGTTGTAACATGCCCCGTATATGGGAAAAGTTGCAACATGTGGCTCTTCTTGTTTCCTTTTATTGTCACTCTGTAGCCTAGAAAGTTCAGGCAAACAGAATTAGATATGGTATAAAGGAAGGACAACAGAATATACCATAGAAATTTTGAGTTTTTGGAGCCTATATTTTGGCCTTATTCGCGAAAAATGTAAATAAAAGTGTTACAAATAACCCCAGTCTCCCCTACGCCGAAGTTTAAAATTTCAATTGGAATTTTGACCAGTCATTTGGATTTTGAGTATAACGTGAGTTGAGCAATAGTGTTACAATGTCTTACAACGTATAGTAAATGTGTCATCTTAGACTTTTAATTTGGAGATCTGGGCACGATCCAGCCGCATACCTTTCCAATATGAAATTATACTCTATATGTAACATTTTTTTCATTTACACAAGAGAAGAATCATTAAGGATACATATTGAAGTGTCATTTATATGCAAGAAATCAAATTGCGATTAAAATGGTTTTATTCTAAATTAAGAACTATCAGAATCAAAATTAAAGGAAATTTAGACAAAGACATCGACTAGAAGAAGAGAAACAACAATAGGAAGCAAACATTACAAAATTACCATGCGATATACGTAATCAACTACATCAAAATAGAAAGAAACCAGGTTTTTCCAACTTCAGCAGATCACCACATTTACATAACCATGATCCGGAAAATGTGGCAATCAGCAATGTACAAGAAATAGAGTCAGGATTGCTTACACAATGAAGAAAAACAATGATCATTTCCAAAATCGCTGAACAGACGGAAGAAAGACTATACGTATTCCCAGAGGATACCTCATTCAGGATCATTCTTCACAGAGAGAGTCTTGAGATAGTCACATTGGAGATGGGCTTGGAGGTGGTCCAATTCTAGTCGTAATTAGATCGCTCGTTGTTAGTTTCAGTTTAGACTTTAGTTTCTCAGAGCGACAGATTTGACAAGCCGTCACCGTTACCGCTGAGTTTCAACCAGGACTAGGGATACCAAGGATTCAACAGCAGACAGGAACTCAGAATCACAGTAGTTGTAGTCACTGCCTCTGGTCGATATACCTACCAAGTTTGTTTGGGTTCACTCTAAGTTAAAACGATGTTAGTTGTTTTATGTAGTCAGTGCTCTTATTCTTGTCCAATCGAAATCATGTTGCTACAGAAAAAGTATGAAAGCAGCAAATTTCAATTGGTCTTGATCTGTTTCATGGAAATACGTTTCCTTGTCAACTCTTGTCACATACCTTACAAGGTCAAATTTGGTAAGGTTACTTCTACGCCGCCGCAACGTACACTAGAATCATGCCCCTTAGTTGAAGACAATAGTTTCAGTATTCAACAGTCGAATTTTAACTACAGTATATAGTAAATCGAATTAAATATTATTATGGTGGAGTAGGAAATTCGACAACTCTCGAATTTGTTTCGGTTATGTTTTCTTTTGTAGTTTTAGTACATTATTTCTTACCCAATACGTTTTATAGTATACTGGGGGAAGAGATATCAAGACGAATTTCATTCAGCTCATTTCACCGATATATTTCTTCTCGAGAAATTCCTCGAGTTATACTATTAAGTAAGTAATATTGTTATAGTTATATCTTTCTTGAAAAAATTGCAAAATACTTGCACAGATGTTTAGTAGAGCTGTGTTAGTTTTTAAAGGGGGTTCATTTTCCAGCGTTTTAAAAAGTTTCTTAGTCCAAGAAGAGTTAAAGTCAAGAGACAAGGAAACACATTAAATAAAACTAGTATAATAAATCTAAAACTATTATTTTCTTAAGGAATAAAATTATATGTGGTTTTAAATACTAAGATATTTAGTAACAAGAAACAAATGTACAGTTCGAATGCCTGGAATCCCATTTCAAATAAATTACACGCACAAGATATGAAAATCAAAAGCGTAGTGAAAGAGTTACATCAAAGGAAGTATTTCTATCGTCAAGACATTATTCCTTTGATATTCTTTATTTTCCCCTACATTTTACTTTATCTATACTCTCTATTCTATTACTAGTTTTGAAAATATTTATTTTAGAAATGTATTCTTAAAGCTGAAGCTGTGAACTATTCAAGTTTATAGAATATTACTATATTAGAGTAATTTAAGATAAATGTTTTAATGAATGAATAGTTACAAAAATACCTTGTTTTTAAGCTATCTCGAAGATAGTCAAAATCATTCAGTTGATTCCTGTTTTCTTTTATCTTATGGATTAAAATGGAAAGGAAGCATACGAAAGAATAAACTAATATTCAAGAAGGAATTAAGTAGAATCTATGTGTAGAAAATTTTAAATGTGTTTCTAACATTTAATGCACCTAGATGATATATATATACAGGATGTTTCAGGACCTCTGGTAAAAAAAATCGGGAGGTGAATCTTCATATCAAAACAAGCAAAAAAGTGCATATAAACACGCAACTATCATGCGTAGTTTTGGAGCTAAAGAGCTCCAAAGACGTCGAAAACTTTATTCTAAGACGAAATAGAGCTGGCGGCTCATCGGTTTATCAAAGAAATCAGACTTTCTTGTTCTGAAAATACTTATGTCAGAAGCGAGGGAAAAGTGCGCGAGGGTTTCCTCGAGGGAAGTGAAATATTTCCCAAGAATTGGACAGTGAAAGTGGGTCAAACAGAGGATGTAGAGGATGACTTCCTACCAGAGAACAACAGAACGTTGGCTGCTACCTCACACAAATGCAAAATGGGGAAGGAATAAAGGAGTTCTGCGTGGTTTCATTATAGCACCTGAAAGAATACCTAACGTTGAAAGTAACATGGATTAAGTGTTCCATAGGGACGTAGGTATCAATGTACATGGTGGTGATGATGTGTACTGTCTGCTAAGGGGGTAGGTATGACGCAAAGGAAGTGTAACGACAGAGAGGACAAAATCGACAGATTGTAGAAACATACCGCGGGAGTAGAGGCACGGTATTATCAATAACTACAATCATGGCATGAAACATTGTTACTTGCGGTCCACGTAGTTGCTCGTTTAGAACATATATCGTAAGCTCCCGGCTGCTACCACTATACACACAATGTTGAGTTCAACATTAACAGGAATTCTAGGATTATTCGTATTTCTCTCGTACCTGACTAATGAATGATGATGTTTTGTCTCAATACATAGCAAGCAATTCTTATCACACCATATGTAACACCAGGTGTTGGTAATGCGATATACTGGTATCAATCGACGAATATACTACAGCAATCAACCACTAGTAGTTTCTAACAACACCCTGGAGTGTTCCTACAGCGAAGCCACACATTCTGACATTATACAATAACGCATAACATTCTTTATTCCTTTCCAATCTTGCATCGGTGTGAGGTATCGATTTACAACCAACGTGGTGTTATTCTCATGTAGGATGTCACCCTTTATATGCACTTTCCACTCTCGCTCTCCAATTCCTGGAGAATCCATCACTTCACTCGGGGAATCCCTCGTGCACCTTTCCTTCACTTCTGACATGTGTATTTTCTGAACGAGCAAGTTTGATTTCTTTGATGAACCGACGAGCTGCAAGCTTGTCACCTATTATTTTTCGAAATCAATCGCTTTGCAATACAGTTTCGACGTCTTTGGAGCTATCTAGCATCAAAACTACGCATGGTAGGGCTTATGTTCATATCAGCTTTTCCTTTTTTGTTTTGAAATAAGAATTCACCTGCCGAAGTTTGTATCGAAGTTTGCAACACCTTGTATATACATATGCGAGGTGACAAAATGCGGGTTTCAATGCTCAGTTTAAGAGAAGCAGATGAATTATTTTAACAATACAAACCAACATAAAGCACAAAGATTCTTGTACTGTATCATTCGTGTCTGAAAGTATTAACATTTTCTCAATGTTGGCTCCCGATAAAGGTATTTGTAACTACAATTTCTACTTTAAAAATCATATAATTCTTCAGCTAAAAGTTTTACAAGTGTTTTTTTTCAATATTAGCAATTGACTTTCATATTGGATTTCAGTCAGTAGGTTATCTTGTGTCCCAGGGAAACAAAGTTCTTAAATTCGTTCAACATCCGTAACCAACATACCTAGCAACATAACTTAAAGTACTTTGCTCCACATAAGTAAAACTGTATGCTTAGAGAAAATATTAACTGAAGCACTCAAAAAAGTACCTAATATTTTAGTAGTAGCTAAAGTGAAAAAGTACATAATTGCAGGTACTAGGTACTACACGTAACATGTACCTAGGTAAACGCTCCAGTTACGTACTTTGTACCTAGATACTACTCAGCATTGGTTATAGAGATGTCGGGAAGAGGATAAAACTAACCTTCTAGTAGAAAAAATGATGCACGACAATTTGGCGTAATTTGGGTGGTCTAACTGCTGGAAGTTGAGAGTCGTAATTTATTTTGCTGCGTTGTGTACACTCGGTATCAAGGAAGTAAATGTACAATATAAGAGCTATGGTGGAAGTCATGGTCTCATCTAGTTCTGGTCATTAGTAATTGTATGCTAATTGTTTACATCTTGTAATTACAGTATTTCGAACTTTTCAGTTTAAGTAGTATAGTGTTACGATTTCTCTCAACAAGCCCACAAATTGGAATATATTCATTGTTCACTTACCTGCTACAGGGATTAGATTAACAAACGTTCTTGGGAGATTTTCTTCCAAATAATCAAACGCCCTCCGAAGGTTCTGTTGATGACTCTTGGCTGAGTTTATTATTGGATTGAAGCATTGTAAAGAACAGAGATTATTGTTTCCTAACAGGAATGTTACTAGCTGGAGAAAAGAAGGAAAATATAATTATTTTATAAAAGAAACATATTTTTTTAATTTTGTCCTAAAACAACAGCAATTCCAATGTTTTCATTTCGAAAACTACTGATCACATACACAGGTAAGGGAAGATTTCTGCTAAGGAGCTCAAACTGTCACTTTCAGATATTTAAAGTACATTAATGACGCCATTAAATTGATTATATATATATATATATATATATATATATATATATATATATGTATGGAATAAATAATTTGTATACATGAATTAATTTACCTTAATTGATTAGGTTCAAAGTATTAAATTCGATCAGGTTGTACATCGAGGAGTACAAATGAGAAAGAACGAATAATACCTGCAAGTAAATAAACGTACGGAGTATATAGAAAGTATTTAACATACCATCAAATTACAAGAAATTAACAGTTAAACGTGACCCATATATTGTACTGTGTTATAAACGTTTTGTAAAATTTGAAATGTATAAATTAGAATGGGTTTGTTGAGAATGTATCTTCATAGGATTTTAATATGAAATAGGACAATATAATCCTAAATCGTCAATATCGAGTCAGTGATTTTCCTACAGCGCCTAAACATTCTCCTAAAATTCACCACCCGCATAAAAAGTCCATTGGTGTAGCATTCATGGGATTAACTTTCACGAGTTTTCAGTACGCATGAGGTAATAATAAACTTGCTGGATTTGATAAGATAAAAGTTAGATATTGTTTCCTACTGGCAAAGTTTAGATAACATACATAATTGTAAGTTGATGAGAAAGACTAATAGTAGCTCAGGCATTTACTTTAAATGTGATGATAAGGAACTTTACTATTATCAGTCCAGACTTAAGAGTATGCTGTTGCTCTTATGGACAATTGCTGCAGTTTTACTTATCGTACTTCCCCCTGCCTCACACGAAATTTATTTACTGTTATCTCTCTTTAAAGATCCCCGTAAATGTTTTATATTTAACATTCATACGAAAATTAATTCCCTAATACAATTCTTCATTTATACATATTTGATTACCTAATATAACGATAGTTTCATTAAAAAAACTTGACGAGGGTAGAGGGGGGAAAACTAAGAGCGACTGGAGCGTTGCCGTTCGGTTATGGCAACCCGAAGTGAGAACACAGCTGCAGCGAGCTCAGTTTCGTTTGTTTTATTTAACAGTCAAAACGGCATCGCTGTTGCCATAAGAGCAACAGTATGCTCTTAAGTCTGGACGGATAATAGAGCAATTAGGACAGAGATATACAGGAATTAGAAGTACTCAAGTCAACATTGAAGAAGAACAACGTAGTATTGGCTTTGAATTAGGATGTTCGTCCACTATATAATTTTAGTACTAATCCACGGGTTTGAATCGAAACAGAGTGTTGATCCGCAAACTGAACATACGATGCCTCGCAGCACCACAAAGCACCCCAACCTCCATTCTATCTTGATTCAACGATAACAGAATTTTGATACAAGCTTGAACAAGCAAGTAACTTTCTTTACACTGTTTGTTTTCCTGGCTGAACTCGCAACTTTCTCCTAACTCGTCACGTCTAAAGAATGACGTCAGTCGGCAATCATTCTTCTGGGAGGTGAAAAATGTAGCTTCAAGAGCATTAGTTGAAATACCATTCCGCATCATTTTGTTTTTGATATCCAAACCACGACTATTGGTTATTCCACTCACCGAGAAACATTTTAAACAACAATATACGTAAAGTGTGACTTAGGAGCTATTTGGCTTGGAAACACAGAGGCTCGTCTTACCTAAATAGGCATTTATCAGCTTATCGCATAAGCAGTCGCATTTTTGCATCATGAGGAAAAGAACGATAACTTACCTGGAGCACTATCTTTAGTCATGAAAATAGTTTCCATCGGACTCCACAACACTCTGCCGCCTGTCATCCAGTCGTTGAATCCCTGGCTGAAATAAGTCATCGGATTTGGAGACTAACATTTGGGTCACCGTTCGTTGCACGTCATCCTGATTTTGCAGAGTTTTCCCGGAAAGGTGCTTTTGCAGGCTGCGAAAATGACAGTTTGTGCAAGATCTGGTGAAAACGCCAGGTGGGTTAGTTTCTCCCAGCTACACGCCTTGTTCTTAGTACCGGTTCTTCTTACAGTGTGTGGGCGCGCGTTATCACCATAGATGAGTACACCCTTGCGATTTACCAGAGCAGGACGTTTCTTTCTCCAACAATCCAGTCCGTAGGCGTTCATACTGCTGACAGTAGACATCTGCACTGACGATCTGGTTACGTGACAAGAGCTCGAAATGGATTACCCCATGGATATCCCAGCAAACATTCAACATCATTTTGCAGGAGTGGAGATCCTATTTTGGCTAAGTTCCTGCTGCCTCCTCTTCAGGTACTCACTGCCGTTGGCGTGTAATGTTATGGTAGAGGATCTCCCTATTGTGCCGTCACCATTCTCTCCAGATATGACACGTCTCTGACGGATGAACAGGGAACTGCAGATGTCAACTAGCTGTTGCTTCTGGTGAGAAGTCAACGGATGGACCACCTATTTTCCGAGTTTGGACACGTACCCAAGGTCCTGGGGATGATGATGAACGGTCGAATGGGTGACATGGGGTTCTCTGGCCAGTTCTTCAACAGTTTGCATTGGATTTGCCTCCACCGCTGCTCGCAGGGTATCATTCTCTAGCTGCACAAGTCTCCTTTCTCGTTTGAAAGCTGTATAGTTTAAAATTTTATGATTGATAGATTACATAAATAATGGCAAAAGATTTTGTTTTCAGATACTAATTCTTTGTTTCACTGTGTAGTTACTCACAGTAGAGACCGTCTCATGCTGTGCTAACCGGTCAGCCCAAAATAGTACAACGTTCCCTTGCCAATATCCACTAATCAATGCTACCTATTGCTCAAGCCCGATAATAAAGAAATATTGCATCATATCACTTTCCAACCATTTACAACAACAAACAACTAAGCATATACTGAACTTGCCGTGGCAAATATGAAAGTTTCGCTAAGTGTGCAGCGAAGTTTCTAGTTACCACTGGAGAAATATGCGACAAATTTAACATATAATCAACGTCAACTTTCCACAATATAAATGACTTGGGAAGTACTTTTTTTTAAACATTTCATAGAAATTTTGAAATTATATATTTCCTGCAGATGTGAATAATTGTTGCTGGATGTGAATAGATTTCACCACGTTTTCTGCTAACTTGAAGGCTCACATCTTGCCCAAGCTATTTAAATGTATATCAATATATTTAACCAATCACTGTATTGTTGAGGCTGCTAACTCATATCACGTGCTCATTGTATATACAATCATTATAACATTTATTCATCAATTTGAGAACTCTTTCATAATGCAATAGTTTGAAGAAGACTCAACGGTGTATACTAAATAAGTATGAATACGTAAAATAGTCTCGTACTTCATAACTATATTATCGGGGAGTTAAAAAATAACTGGAGGATATTGTGCAAAATTTTAAGTTGTATCAATATCTGGCAGATGAATTACCTTATTACGTATTTACTGTATCCATTGAACCAGGCTGATGCTAATAGGTTACTACCAAAATGTAACTACGTTAGTCCATGACAGAAATTATAAACATGGCCATGGAGAAAATTGATAAATGGTTCAAAGTAAAATAACATAATTAACCAGCTTCACTGCGCAGGTCGCCAACTTCACTTTAGCGGAGAAATTTTCTACAGTATAACTCAACTATAGTTACAACAGATACTATTCAGGTTGCAGATGTTTGCAAGAACAGTTTTGCGGGTATTAAAATGTACTTCTTTAGTTACAAATGGTTAATATTTTCCACCTGAGAAGCACTTGTTACCTCTGTAAAACTAGAAGTTCTGCCTTCGCGGAAGCTGAGCTTCTGATCTTAAAATTCCATTAAACTTTAAAAAAGACAAATATATTCTTAATACAATCAATTCAAGACTCAAATAAACAATTTTTAATAAATGTTTTCTCTATTACGAAATGTTCATATTGTTATACATGAACATTCTTTAAGAATCGTAACACCTATCAGCTACCAGACAGACATTATCGTGCATTGGAAATATGAGATAATGTCGGAACATTGAAGAGCATACTTGGTAAAGAACAATGATAGGTAATTAGTTATATACAGATGTTTACAGGATGTTTTTCCCTGAACTGCCATCTTTTTCCAATAGAGTAAAATAGATATTTCCGTGTTAGAATCATGAATTTTAACTGATCAGCTGTAAACTATCATTATTTTGTTAAAAGAACATTAAAGTACGAGATCAATTCAAATTTGAAAATACATTTACTGTATTTGGTGTAAAAATCTAGGTATATGTTTGATTATTAATTACCTTTTTAACTTTGCTATGTACAAGGACTTACCTTCCAGTCGTTATAGAAATCTATTCTAGGGTTCCTCTTTATGCGTTGAACTAAAATTTTTGCTTCTATTAGAGCATCTACATCGGTCATAGTTGATTTGGCGATATTCAATGCAGTCGTATTCCCTAAAGTAAACACAGCCTCGTTTGCATACCCTACCAGATGAGGATTGAATTGTTTTAAAATGTTTGGAAGCGTCAGGTATTCCCTCCATGTTTTGGCTCCTCCTAGAATATACATGTACATTACATTATTCAGTGATAATAGTATTCATACCATATACAAGTAACTAAGCAATTATAAGCATACTGAATATTTTCCTAAAGATCTCTGTTCTGATCCTTATGATACGCCCTGCTCCATTAACTATTGTGGTATAATATCAGACTTGATTTCACCAATGACATTAAAGCAAAACGAATTTCTTAGAGTCAGGAAACAATATTTGCGTGCAATGTAAGAAATGTATTAATTTGTATCTGCCTGTAATAACCATAATACTGTGTTTGGAATATTGCTTCCTCTCACTTCAAACTTGAAAAACAATTTTGTCTGTGACCTACAATTTATATGCAAATGTGAGACGAGGAACTTTTGTTACACTTGCAGCATGATAATTTCGCGAACATTTAGTTTGCTGCAATTTTGTCGTTTACATTTCTGGTAAACACATTTTCATTACCCAACAACGTTTCGTAAAAGTTGCGCATTACAACGTGAAAGAGAGCATAGTTTGGGGTCCTCCAATCTTCAAACGCATGGCATATTAAGTATTTGAATGTTCATGAATGCCCATGAAATCCATAAAAATCCATTGAATCCTTTCTCGGATCCATTAACTTGTCTCTCCCCACCACACTAAATTTTAGAAATAAATAGCCTATCGTTTTGCACCCAAGTGTCGCGTTTCACACCACAACGGTTAAAAGTTATAAGCATATATATTTTGGGGGCCCAAGTTAATGGTATCTCCCTCAGTCAAAATTTTTGGAAACATTCTGTACTCATTCTGCACCGATTTGCTCCCAACTTGCGCGTTTTGCATTACAATGGTTAAATAGTTATAAGCTCTTATATTTTCGGGGGTGCCAAGTTAATGGTAACCCCCTACAATATATTTTTTTTTAATCGGACAGTGACACATAGTGAAACAGATTGCACTTGCTTCGCACCGTTTCGTACCAAAGCTTTACATTTTGCACCGCAACGAGTAAAATGTTGTAAGCACATACATTTCGGTGGTAGGAAATAACGGCACTCTAATCAAATTTTTAAAAGGAGAAAGACATAGTTTACCGCAGTCGTTTTGCACCACCATAGTTAAATTGTTAGAAGAAGATATGTTTTCTTGGGACAAGTTAATTGTTGACCCGCTTCATTTTATTTTTCAAAGAAATCATTTTTGATTATACTTGTTTTACCTTGCGCAGCAATTGTAGCTCTTGGAGTTTCAATTCAGCGAGGTAACAGCAAAGTAGGTTCATAGAATAACTTCTAAATAAATGAAATTAACAAAACAAAAAAGCGATCTGACGAATGTGATTGATTGAAATGCTTATTGTTGAAGACATCCAAGTAAATAATTAGTGACATAGACCTGCCGCACACTAGCATTATTTTTGGCGCCGCTTTCTGCTGCCTTTTTGAAGTAATTTTGTATATTCATCACCATTCTCATACTTTTCCCAAGGTTCTTAACACCCCCTTCGTAGTGAAAAGAATTACTTTTATAATAGATTATTATACCAGCGGACTCGAAGCCTTTTATCCCGGACCTCCACGGTTTAATACGAATTTAAATTTATTTATGGTCTTTTGGCACCCTTGGCTCAAGCCGGGTTTGATGTGATGTTCAAGAATATTGTGTGAATGGATTATATTTTGTACACACTGTACTAGTTGAAAAAAATGTACTTTGAATTCATTTTCTTTTTTACTATTTTGTAATTACACAATTATGCGGAGTAGCTAATGACGGTACTGTCTTACTCTCCTGTCCTTGCTGTCTGAAACCGCCGTAGCTCAGTGGTAGAGCGTTGGTGTAGCATTTGTTAGGTCGTGGGTTCGGTCCCAGCGGCCGACCATCCTGATTCAGTTTTTTCTCAGTCACATCAGGCAAATACCGGGATGGCACCTTCAACATATGTCCTGGCCGATACCTTCCCGAATCCTTTCCCATCCGCTAGCCCGACCTGAATCTCAGATGCCTAAAGACCATAAATAAAATTCAAATTCACTTCACTTTATTTATGGCATTTAGGCATCTATGGCTCGGGACGGTTTGTGAGACGAAACCCTTCAGGACTTAAGTTGAATGTATCATCCCGGAATTTGTATGGTGTGATTCAGTGCCGAATCTAGAAATTTTCTTATGGGGGGCAAAGTTAAATTTTGCCGCCCCTTCCACCTCTCTTTCGTCGCCCTTTCCATCGTTTTCCTTAGCCAAACAACACGACCGGTCGACACGACGGCCACAACATTATCTCGCATCACGTAGTGTACTTTTGTTATTTTCTCTGAAGCCTGTCTTGGCTTCGCTATTACTAACTCCAGTAAGAGAGAAGACCTGCCTATCTGACTTGAATCACGGTTTGAATTTTAAAGATGAAGGTAGGTTGTAAGGAATAACATGAAAAAATGTCTTAGCGCGCCGGTATTGAAATTTTGAACACATTTAGTTCAATTTCAATTCAATAGGGCATTTTACTTCCTTTTTAAGAGCTTTTTTTATTCTTAGCTGTTTGCCACCCCTAAGTGTGCCGCCCGGGGCGCTTGTCCCCTTTTGCCCCCCCCCCCCACCTAGATCCGGCACTAGTGTGATTGACGAAAACCTCAGTCAGGATTTTCTGCCGCTGGTATATAACAGATGTTTTGAATACGAAGTCAACACTATTATCTAAGCTACGGCCGCTTGGTCTTACTGTAGGCCTACTGTTTTATTCAGAGTCGACTACATGCCTGGATCACGAAGCCTTTTTATTGAGATATTACCATTCATCCAGTTCTCAGAAGAAAGTAATTAGAGACCCTTGTATTATTTTTCTCCATTTAGGGACCATCATACCACCCACATCTCTTTGCAATCTTTGCACCAAATCCACTTCGAGTGTCTGAAGGACATCAGCGAACTAAAGATGTTCTCCGTGGAATTTGGGGTGGGCCATTCCCATTTGTCTCCCTGTCTCGACCCCTGACGAGGCGTCGAGGCACGGAGTCATAAGGACCTGTTTTGCATGATTACGTAATGGGGTGGAATCGGGGATGTTTCTTTTAGCCCGGTTCCCGGTGGACAAACCCGGGCCTTAGTTCCGCGTTGGGGGTAATGAATTTACTTCATTTTCTTTTCTTTTTTCCTTTATTTTACATGATGTATAAAATAATACATATAGACTTGAGTTACCACTATACAAAGGTTGTTTATATGTTTTTATTTAGTTAGTTTGATTGATTGATTTATTATTCACCTGCATAACACTTATATTTTTATTTATATTTATTCGATTCTTATCACTCATACTCCATTCGTACTGACTTTAAGTTAATTATTTTATTTATGTTTAATTTTCTCCTCATCTAATTATTTTTAGATTGTTCTCCTTATCTCTCCTTGGTTCGATATAGTTTTAGATTCTAATATTGCCCTATTGCTTGCATGGTTCATGCTTTGATCTCCCTCCATTCCCTGTTTCCTAAATTTCTAATTCTTAATTTTGTGCAAAAATCATTTGACACCAAGCAACATTCATCCATCTCATTCACTCTTCCAATCGCAAGAGTCAGCCTCCGAGGAGTCGGGCCTCCGGGCAGCAGGATTCCTCCTCCATATCTTCTGATTGGGGCTGGTCCGGGGAGATCCTCCTCCTCATCTTCTTCTCTGTACCATCACCTACACTAACACTAAACTCTCACCACATCACTGCACAATTTCACTATTAACTATTTACCATCCAGAGTTTGTGCTGTCCATACCGGGGGTTGGCAGGGCTCTGGGGGTGACCTTATTTTATTTATCTTCGCATATCTCACTTCATATAAGCCAACTTCCACTCTGCCCTCAGGGGTTATTTTGCAGACCATAGCCGTAGTTAAGATGGTAAATCCACAAAGTTTGCATGAGTCCGCATTTGGTTACCACTTATCTCCTTTTAAGCTCATTCATTCCCATTCATTACTTCACGCACACGCACACACGATACACGACACGACACGTATAACACTAATATTAACGACACGCCACGACGTCTGTTCAGTCCGTAACAGTCTATTATTGGTAGTTTGTCGTTCCTATTCACATTTTCAACTCCTCTTTAACCATCGGTTTAGTTGTTCTCCCTTTGAATCCTATTAACGTATTCCTGTAAGCAAATGTATGAGATCCTACTTGCCAAGCTGTCCAGAGAGTTCCTAGTTTGTTCATTTTTCACTGTCTTCCAAGGGTCGGTTGTTCAGCTCTTCTCTTAGATCTATTATTTGTTATCTTTCTTTTCCATCTGAGTCCATCTGATTACGGGGACATTCAAGGACCACATGCTCAGGAGTGGATAGCTGTCCGCATTCACAGTTGGGAGTGTTCGTTATTCCTAATGCATATAATTTTTGCTTAGACGGCCCATGGCCACTTAGAAACTGCACCATCCCCTTGGATGGGTTCCATTCTTCCCAACTCAGTCGCTCTAAAACGTTATTAATAATATTAAACAGTCTCCTTGATTTTGTACTTTTCCCCCCAATATTTTTGCCATTTTTCTACTATTTTGTTCTCGATTTCTTCTTTTAAATTTACTATATCACCTAGAATTTCCGTTGTCCTGATTAATTCTTCTTTTTTATGGCAGTACAGCGTTGCAGCTCTAATAACTTCCAGATGGATCGGCGCAACTCCCAAGATGATGTTTAGAGCCGCTGCCTATACGCCCCAGACAACCTCAACAAGACCCTCCTCTGTGATCCGTTTATTCCTTCTGCAAGTTTTTTGTTTTCATTCAATCTATGTGCCCATACGCTGGCACCATATGTGCCTACTGCATTTATGATTTAATTATTAAACAGTTTCAGTAGGCGTATTGGTAAATCATATTTATTGTTCGCTGTTGTTGCCAATTTGTTCCCAACTTTAACTATTCTACTTTTGACATTTTCAATGTGTTCTCCAAAGTTTAATTTCTCATCTATTGTTATTCCTAAATATTTAAATGACTTTACCCTCCTTATTGGTTCATTGTTGTATTTTATAGTGGAATTTCTTTCCAATTTACTTTTAGATATTATGTATTTTGTTTTTTCCGTATTAAGTTTTTAAATATTATTTACCCTTGTATTATATGTATCCCTTCACTCCCTTACGCCACGAGGAGCTTTCTTTCGATGTCTCCATTTTATGAAAGCAAACACACGTAACACGGCGCCCGAGATCACCGATCGCTTTGACCTAAAATTATTTCATCTCTCTCAGCACGTAGGGCCTCGGAAGGTGGAACTATTTTGCGTAGACTTCAGGCATACGTAGAACAGAACAGGAACATCCCAATTTTGAGTGTGTGTGTGTGAGAGAGAGAGAGAGAGAGAGAGAGAGAGAGAGAGAGAGAGAGAGAGAGAGAGAGAAGGAAAGAAAGAAAGAGAGAAAGAAAGAAAGAGACAGAAAGCGGGAGGGGATAGTGGCAACTGTTGCTGCACACACCTATAAGGAGGGAGAGAGAGAGAGAGAGAGAGAAAAGTAACACTGCACCCGATACCCATGCATAATTATTATCTTTGCCTCTCACTGTTATAGTATGTAGCAGGATTTCTCTTTTCAAACAGTTATCGTGGACTAAATGACTACTGCATGTTCCGACGCAAACTTGAATTCAGTTATTAATCATGTACTCTGCAAAAAAATACTGAGTTTTCAGCACTGCGTGAGAGAGGATAATTGTCTCGTATGAGCTAGGTTGTGTGTGTGTGTTTACTGTTTAGTTCAGTGTTTAGCCGCTCAGAACAGGGAAACTTAAATCTGAAACAGGTTATACATGTCCTGATGCTGACCAGAAAAGAAATTCGCGCCGATGATTCAAAAAGGAGTATGGCTACAAAAATGAACTGTGCAATAGGGGAAATAAGACTTTTTCTTGCAAAAAGAATACCACGAGAGTTCAACTTTTTACCAAATTCTTGATAATAACATGGAAGAAAAAATACAAGTATGCAGCATACACTAGTAGTATATATCGTTTTAAAAAAATAAGGTCCGAAGATACGCTGTCACTTATTTCTTAACAAAATGAAAATTTGGACTACAATATGTACATTCCATTGTGTACAACAGAAAGTGCATGGAATTTATGAAACTTACAATTGCCAATACAATTGAGGCGTGTTTATTATTTTATTTTATTTTTGTGACAATATCCCTATGAAAGCATACAAACATGAGGCAGTAAATAATTGCCTACGTACTTTAATCATGCTTTCCTTTACACTCAACTGGTTTGTTCTGGTACTTGACTGATTAGACTTTATACATCTACCGGCCCTAATTTGACCTCATTTTTAATTATATGCAAATCACATTAACGACTCCCTCCATTAATAACTACTTCCGATTTGCATCTACGATCAAGGTGCAACTTCAATGACAACACAAACGCATCGACTACCAATATAAAAATATGCATTGAACTAGTTTAAAATGAATCTTCAGCTTAACTACGACGTGGAGGTGCTAAGGTGCTGGGACGGCCGATATAACAACTAACATATATTCCCATCCCCACAGAATCAAATATCACACCGCAGCTAATCATACTTGCTTTCATTAAATGTAGCTTACTCAACTTGCAGACAAATAACGGATTCGAACCTAAACCCACACAGAACCGGAGTATGAGTCAAGAGCGTAGCCTCTAGCATTAACTTTACTAATAACTATTAATTGACTTCTCTTTCTCTCTTGCAATAATCTTTAGTGATGATTAACATAATAACTTCGACGTCCCGGCAATCATAACAATCACACCTTGCACAAAGGTTTAGGTAAATCTTTCTCCCATCGAACAAGCCGTCCAGGCATAAATGCCTGCCAAGGCGTTTCGACTAGGAGAGAAAGGGAAGAAGGACGGCTAGGATCGTTTTTGAAAGAAATTTGGTGTGATTCGAATATCAGATTCAACATGACAATCTTATTACTGAACTCATTTTTGCTAGGCTCATGAATTATCCCCACCTTCGAACTGTAACAATATGTGATGCAAAACATCTGAATCCAAATTACTAGAATTGAAATTGACGAAAAATTCAAACAGCTCACTATTCGGCAATATACGACAAATTAAAGCAATAGCAATTAATCGGAGCAGGCATTAAAACAACTGAAATTATACATTTCAGGACAGGCTGCTCAAAAAGACTAAGTTAGTTTCTGCAAACTTTAATACCAACTTCACGGACTTAGTTTCTGACTTACTTGGTCTCTTCACATCGTTATGTCTATCTCTCAGCTTCTTCCCCCGTTCAATGCTGATACTGCACTGTAATCTAACGGCGGGAAACAGGGGTCTTAAATAGTCCCAGCCACTAACTGACACACGTTCAAAATTACAATAGCTACCTCAAATCTGCGAACAACCTAACCCCAGCACCTTATGAATAGGTGTAGTGATGCTCCTCTGTCTCCTCTCTGCAGTTGAAAATAGAAAAACGTGCACAAGCAATACAAAGAAATATTTCCCTGTCTTACTTTATCTCTGTGTCCACTGCCTTACTTGGCTACTTCCAGCCACTTTTTCCTGGTCTGGTACTGAATAAGGTAGTTTAAAAATTAACAAAGAAACCTTCAGATTACATACATACCAGTGAATAAAAAGATACACATTGTTATTCACACATAGATATCCACACATATACGGGATAAGATTATAGCTCTTGGCCAAGGGGATGCAGTATTACATATGAGAAAAAAGCGCATAATTACATAATATAAAATAATAACTCGAATCTTGTTTACAGTTTAGTATGCAAAGCAGCATGTAAATAATTTGGTTACTGCAGTTATAATTTTAATTTAGAAATGAGCCAATAATTGCTTTGGTGTCACAATAATTTGAGTTTTATGTTTCACTAGTAAGCCGTTCCAAAATTAAGGTAAAGAAAAATACGAAAATTGGAACGATTGAACTATTTATTCGGATACGGCCTGGTTTGAAAACAAGTTCTGGCTAGAGATCTATGGACAAATATAAACTCGTGGTATTGGACAAGATATAATTCTCGTATTTAACCTCTTGAAGTGTTATTTACTGCTCGTAACACGCACTTATGCTTATGCATCCATGTGCAGAATGTCTATTCGAACGATACTACATTCGATTTAAAAAGTAGAATATTCCCCATTTTATATTTTGATCCGTAATTTGGAACGGGTCACGACCGAAACATAAATCTTAGTAAACAGATTATGGTATGATATATTGACCGTTGTACCTTTTACAGGATTTCATCTACTTTCTGTTGTACACAAGGAATATACATATTATTGTAAAACTTCGCAGCTTTAAAAAACAAACGACTGCGTGTCTTTGCATTTCTTTGTAAACAACGAAGACTAGTGTGTTCTACATACTTCTATTTTTTGCTTTGCTTTGTTATCAAGAATTTTGTAAATATGCACTCTGGTGAAATAACTTTCTTCAAGTAAAAGTCTTTGCTGCACTCTGGCACAGTTCATGTTTGTAGCCATAACTCCTTTTCCAAGCATGGGCCCATATTTCAGCAGCATGCCATACGTAGTTCATTTCATAGTACGTAAAATTAACGCAATCCCCCATTCATTGTTTGGAAGGTTATCCAGTAAGACTATAATTCGAACCGATAATCTTGCAATCCACCAAATTCTTCCCTTTTATGTCTGCTTGTACTGTAAATAATTTGAATTTACTTTACGTACAATAATAAATATGGAAGTAAGCTATAAACGTTACATAAACAGATTTCAATTCACACGGGGCTATTAGGCTACATTAGACATACAACAGGAAAATTACAACCTCAACGAGCTTTTGTGAGTCTTTGGTCAAGACACTCTAATTTACACTGAATTTATAGGAACTACTTAAGAAGGCAAACTTAGCTCATTGGAGTCTGCTTTCAAAATAAATTATGAAACAATTGACACGGCTTCACGTCCTGTTTGAACCTTGAAATTTTGCCATGCATACTCAGCCATTGTCAATGCTTAGGAATACTACTGACTAAAATAAGCACATGCAATCTGCCTGTCATCAAGGCCTACATGATTTACTCAGGTGAATGTAGTTGTCGGCGCATCCGTTGTGGCGGTTGTCGCCACACCTTCGAATGCTACTTCGCTCCGATCGGAGAGCATCCTGATTTCGTAAGTGCGTACTTACTTGATGGTGTGGAAAGGAGAATGAAACGGCTCGGCTACTGCAACGGTGTGACGATATCTAGTATGAGTGTGGGTGCATGGAAGAAATTGCAATGGAATATTTAACATGGTTTGCTTATGTGAAGTTCCCGAAGAACGGGTAAATTTTCGTGTATTAAAATAAATACTTTAAATAAATGAAAATAATCTTCAAGTTCGAAAATATAATACGAGCAATTTAAATTTCCTAAAACACGAGTTCTTGCATCGTGATTCTGGTGACTCATGTATAAAGTGAGTTCTTTAAAGTTCGTTTAAATCGTTTAAATATACTGCGGACTATAAAGAATACTGACGTGAATTAATATTTAAATTCAAATGAATGCGGGAATGATGGGGCCTATTAGATTAAACAAATAGTGTGTTCTAAAGGGGTAAAATCTAAGTGAAAGAATTTATTTACCTTTCGATTTCTTCTAAGTAGGTTTAATTAATTAAGCTGTGGTTATCGGCACTTCAAATTAATAGTAACTTCAGATAATTAAACGAAAAGAGTTGTAAACTTTTATTAATTTGAGTAAAAGAAACTTTGGGTAAAATGTATGTTATTTTGATTGAAACTCAGGAATTGAATCACGTGAATGTTATATTTAATTAAATAAGCTGATTCAACAACTTAATTCTTAAAAGGTTTTGCCTAATAATGTGAGCCAGTAGAGTATTACTGAAATGTGGTCACTAGTAGTGTTGTGCTAAATTCTTGAAATTTTAAAATTGGTTTAGTGTGATCGAAATAGCTGCCTAAATTGGTGTAAATAGTTAAGTAAACCCCATAAATTGGTGAAGGCCCGACTGCGAAAGTTAACTATGCTTAGTTACTAGCGTTTGGGATAATTTGACTAAAGGTAAATTGAATTCTTCAGTTTTACCGAATTCTTGGCAAACAATCTCAGAACAAAGGTGAGTTCACTTGTTTGCTTGAGCAGTGAATGGCTGAGATTTTATTTTTCAATAACTGAATTACTATTCTGGTGATCTACATTTTAATTGCTGAGATGAAAAAGAAAAAGATTCCACTTCGAGTGATTTTGAGAAAAACAGAAAAAAACTGCGTATCGAAAATTGGGTGGTATTTAGAAAACAACTCAGAATTGGTCATTTGTAGTACTAGTTATGCTGCATGTTCTCCACCTACTGTCCAGTACGAGGCAGTCTTAATTATAAATAAATTAATGCTCAAAGTGCTTGGAATGTTTTCCCTTTGCATCTCATTTGACTGTTGGAGAATAATATTTTAAATTTTGTTCAGAATTGCTATATAATGGGATAAAATGTTAGAAAAGTTATTTATTTTTATTAATTTAAATCGTTATTTGCAACGTGGGACATATTACTTATATATTTACACAATGTTACAAATGTTACATGTCTTTAACTATTACAATTTTTCCGTTGTGTAAATTGCTTTGTATTTTTGATACATTACAAAATCTAAACACGTAAATACTACAAAATTCCAAATGTTACAATATAATACAATTTTTGCGATGTTAGAAAATTAACATAAACATTAGAACAAGTAAAAGTGTTTCAAACTGTGACTTGAAAACTGCAACATTTATCCAGCGAAAGTAAATTTTGTTTTGTGTGTGCCACTAACACATTCAGTCATTCTGAATCATCCTGTCTCTCATCATCATCATGTGTGGAATACAATAATATTCTGTAATAGATGTTCTCGTATTCATGAGGAATATGTTTCACCGTTTTTCCCACGTCCTGTGCTTTCTTGTTTTTTATACAAATGTCATGGTTGTATGAAGGAGTTGTTGGCAGAGTTACATCACCGCAACCTTTGTAAAGGTAGAAAATATCACTTTCGAGTCCATCAATGTAGACAAATGCTTGAACATATCCTCTTTGATCTTTAGTATAAACGAAATATCTGAACTTGCCTGTGTGGAAGTCGGATGGATTAAACACCTAAGTTGAAACACCTCCGTTTAATAGGCTAAAAGTGAAGGAATCTTTTCCTTCTTTGAACATTGGTTGGGGGATAGGTACATGGAGCAAAATGGTTATCTCAGTACGAAACGTTCAAAATATAGAATGTTTTCCTTTTGCATCTTAGCGATTCCTTTGATCTTTACTCTACGAATCATTGCGACTTGAAACTTGAATTGTGAATTACTAACTTTGCTGCTTGTCTTGATTCTCTGATTAAAGTGAAGCTAATTAGTTAATTATATGAAATTGTTAGGATGGCCCCTTTGTAATTAGAGCCACTCTTTCTTTAAGAAATAAACGTATTAGTTAAATTTATTTCTTTTCCTGTGTTTGAAGAATCTAATTATGCGAGTAGTATTCCCTGAATCCTGATTTAAAGGAAGAAGATATTTGTTTTAGAACAAACTACGTTCTCATTTTCATTAAAGATCTCCTGGGGGTAAGTTTGGAGATTTTATCTGCCAGTGGTTAAGACGATTGTTGAGTTAATCTAAGTTCGGCGTTGCACTGATTCCTGCCAGCAGAGCATATTGAGTGTTTCAATTTGCTTAATATTAAAGACGGGTATTTAGGGAACGTTACATTGAGCTCTGTAGAATGACGAAGAAACGACTCAGATTTGTGTCGGAACGGTATGGGAGGAGAATAAATCCTTCTCATCACTAGTGTCCTACGGAAGTATAAAATCTTTCAACACAAGTTTAGCATTCTCGAATTATTTTGATCATCCACTTTCCTTTCTATCTTAGTATAGATTAAGTTTCACTAATCGTATACTGTCAAGAAACTACATCAGTGTTCTTCCTTTCCACCCTTCAACCATATCGTATTTAATATAGAGCCTAGATAATAGCTAGCCTTTACTCTTTATGTCTCAAGCAGTGTTTATATCTTACCTACTTTCTGCATTAATTCCACATATCTTTCGCTTCCAGTTGATTTTGAAAATCTTTTCTATCCCCACAAGTTACAGGCTTTTAATTTTCTTTCCTCACTCTTTTAGTGTACACTTTAGACTTCACATAATACTATAGTGCATTCAGGAAATATAATCAATCTTTTCCTCAACATTTAGTTAAACATAATATCTTATCTTTGTCAGAAAATATCTGTTTCTTCTTCGCTAATCTCTTCTTTATTTCTCTCGCACACTTCTTACCATTTCTTATCTAACATTCCAGATAACTTTTCTTCTCCAAAAACATATCACATTACTGTCCTGAAATATTTTCTAACCATCATGCTCTTTCATTTCCAGAGTCAAAATATGAAAGAATGAAATGCATTGTTAAAACACTCTCAAGGCAAGTTTTAAATTAAATAAATTATCATTATTTGAATTGTAGTATATCATCACACCCTCATTTGTTTCCCGAAGAATTTCAGACGCAAGATAAAATTAAAAAAGAAGACTTAAAGGTATTGTAATTTAAATAAGTGAGAGAATAATTAAAAGTTAGTTATGAATGAAAGTTTACTTGAGTTAAATGAAAGGTTCCAAGGCTAAGGAAAGCATGTGTTAAATTGTATGTCTGAAAAGGCTTTAAATCTTACTTACGATTTGTATAGCTATTCAAACTATTTCTAATGTGATTATAAAATATTTTGCTAAGATTTTATACCGTTTTGCTTGAGACTTTTTCTTTACCAGTTAAATTTGATATAATAAATTATTGTAGTGACAAGTGCAACTACTATAAGGGCACCCATGGAAAAATGTCTCCCTCTTTGTTTTAATATAATTGCTTGTTCTCCTTGAGTTTATATAATCATTCTTTATTATTTCTATAATTAATAAAATCACGTTGACCTTAAAATGGAGTGATATATCTGAGTGAGAAATCTTTGGCTTGGGCTATATTTGCTATCCTTATATTGAAGGAAAAATACAATGCGATTGTTCCTCATCAATTCCATTATCGAAATACTAAACCTGTGGAATACTATTCTTGTGATCAGGATGTCTCAATTATGAATATGCACTAATTAAAGAGACATCTGTGAACATGAACGAGTTGCTTTTTCTACTTCAGGAGCTTCTGGCTAGCTTTACACTTTCAGAAACTTTGCCCTAACCACCCTCTATAAGCCAGTTTTCTTTAGTATCGTCTTTCTGAGACCTCATCAAACTATCTAACCTTTCCTCGTACGGCATGATAGATGTAATTCTATGATCACGCTACTGAAGTTGTAGTTCTAAGCTTAGTTGTATCAACCTACTGTCTTTGAACGTAAGAAACAATAACAAACGTTACTGGAAAGTACTATCCATTGGCAAACCTACATATGTATATCACCGAACGTAACAGTAAGTTCGAACAACAAACCAGAAAATACAGCTTAAACATAAATGCTTAAAGTCCAGCGATTACGTTTCTTATTGAGTGTAATTTATATAATTACGGCTTAGAAAATGAAACACCATATCTCTATCTTATTTTCAACTTCTATTGCAAGTTCCAGTAGAACATTTGTCTCTATTAACATATAACTTTAAAGAAGACGTTCACATGAGAAATATTTATACGCGTATCTTTTGTTTCCTTACCTGCAACGAATGATAATTCTGAATATTCAACCAAATTTGACATAGGAAAACTTGAACCTAAAGCACCATTGGCAGCAAACATACTGTCTCCTATGGCTCCTACAACTCTAATATCATCAGGACGAAGTCGATGGACGCTGGTAGGAATTTGAGATTTTGTAGGCTTGCAAGGAAACTTGTACGTTTCAGGAATACGACGTTGTAATCTGGGATTCTGAAAAAAAAAAACATTAAAACAATTGCAAAAAAACTATACACAATTGTATGACATAACATAGAACAGTTGTAATCAGCAAGCACGCAGCTATCTCGTTTTGTTTCTCTGAAGAGGTCTCATGTTCTGAATTTGCATTACTAGAAATTATATATATATATATATATATATATATATATATATGCAAAATGGCGTAAATTTTAAACCCTAAGAAAACTTACAGTAAAAATAGTTTAAACGGGTTTCCGTGTCTGCGTAAGTTGCTTTTTAAACATTGATACAGTATGAAATATTTATTTCAATCAATTCAGTGGTCCTCTGCTATTCGACTCCAAACTGATAATCTCTTTATGATACTAGGAGGCAAAGAATTATTTAAACCATATTTCAATTCACTTTACTCTGGAAATACCTACCTTGTAGGAAGGAAACTTCGGAACAAAGCGTGTGGTAATTGTTCGGGGCAAAGTCTGGGCTATAAGCGGGGTGCGGTAAAAGCTTGATATCCTTAAGCTCCTCAAGATTTTGTTTTGAATCAACGTTCCATATTATGTTGGAACGATAATCCTTTGCAGAAGAACTCAGCCACGGTTGAGTAGGACGGAGGATTTTTGTGTCACACTAGCGTACATTCGGACTAGTCGATCAGCAGTTACTCCATGGTTTTGGTCTCCTGAAACAGATCCTTCGTGCACGACGTTATGACAATTGAACAACACACACTAATTATGGGACTGCATTTAGTATCCGACCGGAGTCAAACCATAGGTTCTGCACATCTCTTTTGCAGTAAGCGATCAGTTTTTCATCTAACGCCATGATACGTCTGAGAGAATGAGCATCAGTAGATATTTCAAGCAATGGACGACATATAAGCAATCGTCTCTGTGCCTCGGCAATTATTAACTTAAGTTGAACAACTCGGCAGCTTCTGTTGATTTCCCATAACCAGCGAAAATGGATCGACGCTAGATTGTGAATTTCCAAGTTTCCAAGCCAATCTGCGAATTAATTATTGTATTTATTTACGGCCTTTAGATAGCTTTGGTTGAGGCCGAAGCAGCATGAGGTAGATGATGTGAATTCTACCAGGGTTTAGTTTAAAGCCATTATCCCGGTATTTGCCTTTTGTACTAGAAAACTCTGAAAAATCTCAGTAAGATGGCCTGCCGCTGAGATCGTTAGCAAGACCTTATGATTGTTAATCCAACAATGTACCAACTCAGCCACGGCCACCCGGTACTAATCTACGAGCTCTGGTTGAGAGATTAACATGTGATAAGGAAGATGTTCACATGTGACAAGCAGCTCACACTGAAGTTTCTTATGAAACTTTGTCCTGTTTTAATGAATGATGATCAGTCTCTGTGGAATGGCTGCTGTATTTCAGGTTAACTTCACTCTTCGACACTTAAGAATGCCTTCAATCCTAATACGACCATAATTATCTATACGATCTCTTTTATGCTGTGTGTAAAAGAAGGTCCTCGAAAGTACATTAACGGATCCAAGTTAGGCTATGTTTGGTTATATCCTAGTGCCTTGTCCATCAACTTCTTGTAGCTGCAGGGACATTTCATTTGATGAAACATTTCAGGACTATGCACGTCCTGCAAAACTTTAACAAACGGAGAGTTAATCAGTACTATAATATAAAATAATCATTGCAACGAAGTTAGTGCATAAAAATGTGGAAGACGTATTTATTGAAGTGTGAGTTTTACGTGAAATATATAGTTGTATTTTGCTGCCATCTGCTATGACGAATGTGCTATAAGTCATAACGGACATTTTGCATTTTGTTGCCGAATTTATGTCCGTCGAAATTTCCTCTATCATTTTCAAAAAATTAGAGTATATATTTACACAGTACAGTTGTATGTTCACATAAAAACAATGTGAAAATAAGAATAAATAAAATATTACATTACACTTGCGGAATTATTATTATATTATAAATTTGAAGTATTACCAATCCCATTTGTTAAACTAGATGTTTTACTGCTAAATAAAGGTACAATTTCAAGGTATATCTCCATTGTTAATAAGCCTCCATCACTTTCCTCCTAATTTACCTGTTCCTGGATTCATATCTTATTGTCACTGGTTGACCCAATTTATTCTGTAAAAAAATATAGGGTATCACCCCTTGGTGATTCTAAAGCTGGTGGCATCGACTGGAACACTGGATCAGCACAAGACACTATTGCAGCAAATTAAGGCCAACGTAGTTTTAGAACTCTGCTCAGTACTTGAATTGAAGCAACTTAACAAATCTTATAAACCTGATGACCCAACCCGTACACTAAATTTATAGTTGACTAATCTCACGGATTGTTTTGTATTTTTTATATACCCGCTTGCTAAAATTGATTACCATCATCCACCATTTATTTTCCAGTGGGAAGACAAGGTTAACAATTGTTGCACTATTCCTTCTCTATCACAAAATAAAGATTATAACTTTTTATATTCTACTTGTATGCTACTGTATGAGTGAGTGTATTAGACAAATGGAGAACAATAACAAACATGGAAATGATATAAATACTTATAGTGACAATCTATAATGCCAGATTTACAATACTTTTAACAAACATGCACCTAATAAAGTATTTAGAAATAAGAGGTCGCACAAAGACCCATGGATGACAAAGGATTTTAACAAGTCCATTAATAAGAAAACAACATTATTTGTAAAACAAAACCTAGTTAGGATAGGAAATGGTAATCCAGGTAAGGTGAAATTAGAAAACTTGTTAAGAGAAAATATAATGAAGCTCGCAATGCACCCTAGGAAATAGCATAAACAGAAACAGCTCTTACTTTTGGTCTCAGTTTAGAAAATTCAATGTTAATAGAATACCAGATGTGATAATGTACAAGGATCAAGAGTATGCTAATGCATATGACATAGAAACGTTCAAAGATCTTTTTGCAATTAATTTTAACATAGGGTCAAATACTACCATACCAGCTAACGTTGATAAGCAGAATACAAATGACATTGGAATTCCTTGTATTGATGAATCAGGTGTCATTAATGCTATTAATAAACTGAAGTCACTATCTACGCCGGGGCCGGACTTAATTCCCAAATATAAATATAAAAAAATGTGCAAACAAATTGGCTCCGATTTTAGCATGGATATTTAACATATCCTTAAATAATGGTGTATACAACTCAAGTTGGATGTATGTTTTCATTGTACCAGTTCAGAAAAAAGGTAATCAGACCAAGGTAATTACAGACCTATTACCCTACTCAACGCTTTTGCTAAAATATTTGAGTTAATTATATGTATTTAAACATCTGAATTTTAATCTGAAAACGCTCTACATGACTCAGCGTGGTTTTGTGAAAGGAAAATCAATTGTAACCAATCTTTGTCAAATTACATATTGTACCAAGTCTCATATAAGTATAAAGGCACAAGTTGATATAATTTACATTGATATATCTAAGGCTTTCAATTCTATAAACCGCAACTTATTATTGTTCAAATTATCTAATATTGGTCTCTCTCCTTTGTTCATAAAATAGGTCGAAAGTTATTTATCATCCAGAAGCTATCAAATCAAATTAGGTTCCATGTACGTAACTGTTGAAACCGTGCAAAATGGTATACCACAAGGCTCACCACTTGCCCCGCTTTTATTCTCCATATTTATAAACGCTCTTGCATCTAGTATTGGGTACTCAAATGTAATAATCTATCCCGATGATTTAAAATTATACAGGACTGTAAATAATTCCGGAGACAACGTATTGCTACAGAAATATTTATACAGTATTTTTTAGTGGTGGAAATCGAATCTCATGAAGATCAATGGCATGAAAACAAAGACTATGTCATATACGAACAAGGTCCAATATTATGTAAGTTTTTCTACGATTCCTAACTCACAAGTTCAGAAGGTTTATACCATAATAGATTGAGGTGTAATATTTAACAGAAAGTTAAAGATTTGACGAACATGAACATCATACTATACAGGCTAGTAGAAAGGATTCAATATTAGACACTGATATATTTTTTAAGAATGTATTTACGTTCATCTATACAAAAAGTTAGTTATACCTAAGGTAGAATTTGCCTCTGTAGTTTCGAGTAATATCACAACAACACTCACTGAGAACCTGGAGTCAGTTCAAAAATGTTTTATTATGATTCTTTGCTTCAAATTAAGGTTAGCTCATTAGTTATAACTACTGGCTCTAATACTTTAACCTAGAAACCCTTTGTACAAGAGAAAACATAATGACGCACCGTTCATCGCAAAGGTATTGGAGAATAAGTGAATATATATTGCTTAATATTGCATTCAAGGTGCCTTTGTACAATACTAGAAACAATTCTGTTTTAATATCTAATATAAACCACACTGTTTTAAATAGACTAGCGAAGAATTTTAACACGCAAATGATTTTAACGTAAAGAAGTACTAATGAAAAATGAAAAACATTTTTATTCTGTGAGTAATTTTAAAAGTTTTGACGCTACGTAGGCATTTACTGATGTGTTTTTATTCATATACTATTTATTATTATTGTTGTTTTTATTATTATTATTACTTTTTATAATTTTTGTTTTTAAAATAACAACATATGTTTATCGCATAGTCAAACACTAATGTGTTAAATTTATATCCCTATTATGGGAACTCCATCGTTCTAATATTACTAGTTCCCGTAATAATAAATCACTATTATTAAGCTTGTAAGTGTAATACAACCATTTATTTATTCTTATTTTCATACTGTTTCTGTTCTTGATGAGAACATACAACTGTACTGTGTAATTTAGCAGATTTTAAATAAATGATGCAAAAAGAAGAATGCTAATGAAAGAACAGAAAGGCCATAGAACACTAATTTTATATATGAAAGGCATATTTTAACACATAATATTTACAAATGTATTAGAAGTAAAACTAAACTGAAATAGTTGCTGACCTAACAAAGACATGAACCAGAGACCTTTCTTACGACAAGCGAACGCTCTTTCATTTCACCACAAGGGTCTGCGGTAACAATCGTCATTTTAGAACCAATCATATCAATGATATCCTTCTTAGAGATTTTAAACTCTAGACCCATCCTAAGTGGAAAACCGCATTCGTATCCTCCAAATTTTTATATAATTCTTTGTTCCTATATTATTGTGATATTGTAAGTAGGGCATCGTTGGCTCAGAGGCGATGCCCAACTAGGCAGAATCATGGCGTGTTGCAGTTATACGAATTTCAGCCAAGTATATTTGAGGAGCTAATTTTCAAAACGGTACATATTCAACGGGTCAAATTTTTCAGTACGCGTAAAAAATGAATTTCTCTGGGAGTGAAAACAGATCAGGGGGACGTCTTATCTTGTGTTGTAATTAGTCAGTTCCTTTAGTTACAATAGTAGATAGTTTACACAATTATAGTGCTCTTTCTGCCAAGAGAAATATATTTTTACATCTACTGAAAATTTGCCCACTGGACATGTGACGTTTTGAAAATTTATTCCTCATTTGGCAATCGATACTGTTCCCGTCATTCTCTGTACATACACATCCATCAACCATGATTCTAAGAGCAAGGAGCTTTTGTAAAATTTGTAGGTCATGGGCGAATATAGTTTAATCAGCCGTACATATGGTTTTCCTAGCAATGTAAAATTTGGCAATAAATTATTTAGGAATCACAACTAATGAAACAATATCAGATATAGCCAACTTAGCACAAGCATGTCGTTACCATAGCATTTTATGGTTCAAACTACTATAAAATTTAACAATACAGTTAAGTAATGCAAATATAGCTGGATTTACTATAGCCTTTTTACGTGTACATTACCTGCTGATTTTGCGAATTCACTGACGCAAGGAAGACCAAAATAATCACTGGTAGTAAGGCTATTCGCCACTTTGTGAGTTGCATTTCTGTAAAAGAGATATTTACTGCGTGTTTATTTACTTAGCGATACCTGAGATCACAATAATACAATTCAATTTAAGAAAATAAAGTGAAAGAGACTCTTCAGAGAATTTTTGTTACACCTTTCGAAAGTATTTTCAGGGAGAAGTTTAACTTTTTAAACCGTTCTCACGTTAAATTTTCATCAAAACGGTGCAATTTAAGCTCGTATCTGGCACCTTTTTCATGAGCTAAATGCCAGCAACTACTGGTGGGCCGACGTCTGGATTTATGGTGGCTCGTAAGTGGGTGGACGGTGGTGTTCACCAAGTCGGCATTTGATCGGCAAAATGAAGTAGACCAATGTATGGGTTTAAGGTGGTTGTTGACGTGGCGGGATATTGTAAGTAGGGCATCGTTGGCTCAGAGGCGATGCCCAACTAGGCAGAATCATGGCGTGTTGCAGCAGTTAGCCCGACTGCTAAACCCCACTGATTTGAATAAGGCCACTTTAACGCACTGCCATCTATCAGCAATGTTGTTAATTACCAGAATGGAGGGAAAATCAAAGAACCAGCCTTCATAGCTCTAACGTAAGATCCAGGCTGCGATTCGAGGATTGAATTTAATCCTTTAATGTACAAACTGTTATGGCACGTCAGAAAGAAAAAGTTGTCAAAACCAAGTTAATTTAATAAATTTAACAAAATTTTACTGAATGTTAGTTTTTAGTTACATTAGGAGGGTGTGTGGCATCTCTAACATTGGGCGCTCAAAAGTTCTAGTGTTATCTCCATTAGAGATAATTACATCTATAGGAGGCTATATACTAGCATCCAAGAAATTATTATTTGTTTAATTGATTAAAGTTTGGAAGAATCTATAATACAATTGTTACTAGGAAATAATGAGCAATAAATATTTAAATCACAATCATAAATTGTATCATTTAATTAACTCTATGGCTTTTGGAAACAGCAAGTTCATCTCCGCAGTAACAAAGGTTTGCCATAGGATTCTATCCTGGGCAACATCAAGCCACTTTACATCCGGAACAAATACTTCTCTTCTAATATTGTCCTCCCAACGACGTCTAGATCTTCCCAATGGTCTTCTTCTTTCCGGCCTTCCAACCAGGATAGAATATAATCTTCGTTTTTCCCCATCCGAGCCACATGGCCTGCCCATCTTAGTCGTCGCGATTTCATTATTTTACATCATCTGATGAATTGTACAGTCCGTGGAGTTCTTCATTATGCAGTCTCCTCCATTCTTCAGTCTTCTCGTCCCGTTTCTGCCCGTAAATCTGTCTCTAAACCTTATTTAAAAACACACGTAATTTATGCTCATCTGCTAGGGTCGTACTCTAGCTTTCGCAACCGTAAAGTATTACCGACAGAATAACCGTTCTGTATATTTTCAATTTCAATTTCCTTGATATTAATCGCGATGTTATAAATTTTTGGACTGAACAGAAACACACGTTCTCCGATACTAAGCGACCTTTTATTTCTTCCGTGAACTCATTTTTGCTTGTTACATATGCTCCCAAGTATTTAAATTTGTTTACTTTCTCTATGACCTCATCCCTAATACTTATCTTTTTATTTCCTTCATTCCCTCTGTTTCAGCTTGTTATTATGTATTTTGTTTTATCTATGTTTATTGTATTCCCATGTCTTCTCCAAAATTTGTCTAAAGCGAATATCGGGTCCAATGTGGATCTATTTCTTCTAAATCCACATTGGTGATCTCCAATTATTTCATCTACGTATACACTTAGGCGTGTTACATAATAATACTTAATACCTTGTAACAGGTTGACAGTAACGAGATTCCGCGGTAATTATTACAGTCCGATTTATAGCCTTTCTGTAAATCGGAACCGTTACTGAGGTTTTTCATTCATTTGGAATCTCCTCCTTTCTCCATATAGCACTTATCAATTTATGTAGTTCTCTGATTGGTGTCGTTCCTCCTGCTTCAATTAATTCGGCTCGAACATTGTCCATTCCTGGTGATTTGAAATCTTTCAATTTCTTTACCGACATTTTGATCTCGACCTCGCTAGGTTCGGGTATCCACGGTTGTGCGATATGGATTTCAAATTCCTCTGTTTGTTCCCCGCTGTGTACATTAAGAAGTTTGTCGAAATAAATTTTCCACACATCGACAATTTTAGTCGGATGCGCCTGAAGATCGCCACGTTCATTCCTAATCATTCATAACCTCGGCTGGTAACCTTTTCTTAACGAGTTTACCCCTTTGTATAGATCTCGTATGTTATTTGTCTTCCCGTTTTCCTCAATCTCCTGAATCTTCTGCGTCAGATATTCTCGCTTTTTGTTTCTGAACCCTAGTGTGGCGTTTCGTTTCGCGTTACTGTAGTGGTTGGTATTTGCTTCGCTTTTATTACTTAGCCATCGTTGCCTTGCTTGTTTTCGTTCCTCATGAAGTTTAATGCATTCTTCATCAAACCAAGGTTTGTTTTTCTGTTGTTTCTTCTCACCTACGCGTTCCTTCGCTGCGCTCTTAATTGTTTCACGAATTGCCTCCCACATCTTACTTACATCAATTTCCTTATTAATATCATCATTATTATTACTCGAGTCGGCTAGGATTTCGAACCTATTTGAGAGTTCGAGTTGGTAATCTGCTTTTATGCTCGGATTATTTAATAGTTTCACTTCGAATTTCAGTTGTTTTGATCCTTTGCTTTCTCTGTTCGCGATGCATAACTTTTCCCTTACTTTTGTGATCACTAATTGATGGTCGGTGTCACCTTCCGCTCCTCTGTACGACCTAACGTCCATTATGTTGATGTGTCTTCGTCTGTCTACTAATACGTGATCGATCTGGTTGAGAGTTTTGCCGTCCGGAGATACCCATGTGTATTTGTGTATGTCCTTGTGTTCAAAGTACGTGCTCTTTACCAGTAAGTTTTTCGAAATCGCGAAAGTTATCAGTCTTTCTCAATTGTTGTTGGTCTTTTCGTGAAGACTGTATTTGCCTATAGTAGGTCTATATTTTTCTTCCCTCCCTACCTTTGCATTGAAATCACCCAACACAATTTTCGAATTATACTTCGGTAATCGGTCAAACAACCTTTCTAGCTCATCGTAGAATATATCTTTGTCGTTATCAGTAGCCACTTCGGTCGGAGCATAGACGTTTAATAAAACCGTGTTACCCCATCGAGTACGTATCGTAACGTACGATAGTCTTTCGTTTACGAACTCTATATTCTGAACCGCCTGAAGGATACTCTTCTTAATGAGGAACCCTGTTCCGAAATCGTGAGACTGTGTTCCCCCGTAGTAGAAAGTGTACTTGCCCTGTGGGATGCTATCTTGACCCTCCCACCGAACTTCTTGTATCGCTAATATGTCTAGCTCGTACTTCTCGGTCTCGCGTACCGCCACCTGAAGAGCGCCCGTTTGGTATAATGTTCGTACGTTCCACGTTCCTATTCTAAGGTCTTTCTTAATCCTGTTCATAGAGCCCCCTGAAGCAGTCCCAGCCCGGAGATCCGAATGAGGGACTAGTTTACCTCCGGAATATTTTACCCCAGGAGAATCCATGAACCATCTGTTACTATTTCTTGACATGTTTTAGCGGTGTAGAGTTGTCAGCTCTACGACCTCGCAGTAAAGGTAGACATTCAAGATGTCGCCCTCTGTCCATCTCTGAGCCTTGCCGATGTCATTCATCTTCAGCCTCAGAGTGGTAATGGCGATGCTGCTTCCCCTTACCATGATATTTTTGTTCGGGGTTATCTTCCCCTAGCCTTTGTAGATCCCTCTACTAACTGCAAGGCAGCAGTACTGGTTTTGGTCCACCCCGGAATATTTCCGGTACTTTTATACAGCTGTAAAATGTAATACCTAAGAAATATAAGTATTATACAAAAATCTGTTAGAATTCTCTATTTAATTTTTCACCATTTTTCTTGATTCTATTAAGTGAAACTATATTCTTAATTAGTTCATAAATTCTCAAGCAAATACTTCAAAATATTCCGTAATAATGGAACATTTATGAGTCATTAGTGAAAATTCACCCATGTTTTCTTCGGCGTATGTAAAAAAGATGTTTCCTTTTAAGGGTTAAACGTGCACATACCCTGTATTCGTTGCATTCTTCATTTGCAACACGCAATTTAGAGAGGCAACTGATTATTCAATGTACAAAACTTAAAAGGAATATTTTACTCTTCGTTATGCACATAAACTGCGGATATCACATTTTATCTTGAAATACCTACTTAAAAATTGTGGCATAAATTGCCTTTTTAGTTATGGCGCCCACCTTCTACAGGCACGTGACTTTTAACTTACCCTAGAAGAAGGAAAAGTACGGAAGTATTCCGAAAAGTATGAGTTGGTGCTGCAAGAAGTAGTTCAAATCTGAAACATCAGGTGAAGAAAACAAAATGTCTCTAAATTTCAAATTAAAGCGTTATTTCCCCAAGTTACATATACACGGTGTATATAACGGGACCAATAGAAGGTTAAGCATATACGATTTTACTTCAGAAACACTCTGCGTAATTTAATAGAATATGCTAGTCACTATAAAGATGCTTCCACAGCCTAGTGGCTAGAATGACGAACTACAAATCAGAATGTTTCAGGTTGAAATGCCGTTCCAAACAGTTTGAAACTTTACAAATTATACATCATCATGAAGGCAATGGACAAATTGCAACTAAATATGCTAGCTAATAAACAGAAACCATTGATAATTCTCTATTTTGGCCAACTGGAAAATGTGCTTTTTATCCGGGGATTCAGTGGGTGGAAGTTGGAGATTTGGTGGCTCGACGTCGGCCCACTCTGGTAGGCAAAACGTCGGGTTTTGTGAAACGTGTGGTCATTGGGCCAAGGTCGGCACGCAGATCTTACCACCAAAAGCCCGACATTGGCGCTCCAACATTTTTTCATGCGGTCCTATCACGTGTTTTGTATTTAGGCGTTTAACCTTGTCGGTTTCCGGTGTTCCGTACTTCCCACTGTGTTGTTTTTAGTTTGTTAAATAGCCGTTAGATGGTGTCCGTAATTTTATTTATTTATTGTCAACATAACAGGCTTTATAGCCCAATTAATGTGTCTATATTTACAATGTTGGTTTACAGACATTTTTATTCCATCGTCTTGAAATGTTTTGGAAGACATATCACATATAGCAAATTCTATGCAATTCCTAAACATTTCCTTGTAGGAAGTATATATTCTCCAGATTAGAGACTTCGTCATTATATTAGTTCCAGCTTTTTGCAGTGGAAGAGACCAGTATTGTCTACGCGAGTTTTTAATGACGGGACATGAAACTGTAACAAGGATACCAAGTTTGTGCAATCTATGCCATTTCGTATTACTTTTTTCAGATATGACAGATCAGAGATGATACGCCTTTGCTCTAACATCTGAAAATTAAATTTTTTACTGATTGTACTATAGTTTTCATAAGTAATACATATCCGAGTTACTTTATGGTTTAGAAATGTTAGTATTTTGGGTTGTATTTTCTCTAGTTGTTGCAAGTTTTTTTTAGTTGAGAGGGATTCCAGATAGCAGAGGCATATTTCAATTTTAAACATAATTATAGTACATTTTCTCTAATGTAGAAACATTGTTTACTCTTACCCATCTTTATTACAAATCCTAGTATTTTAAAACCTTCATTTCTAATATTTGTTATGTGGTTGTTAAGCGTGAATTTCTTATCAAAGGTGACACCAAGATCTTTAATCATATCAAGTCTACATAATGAATTCTTATGAATTTCATAATCTAATTTTAAATCAACTTATTTCTACTATATGATAATACTTTATATTTCTTCGCATTGACTGGTAATTGATCGAAAGTGGATTGATTACCAATCTTATCTGAACTATGGTGTAGTTTTATTGCATCTCAACAGAATTCATTTAAGCATATATTCTGAGATCTCCCGCAAATAGCATTTTCATTATCGGGTATGAATTCCAGGAGGTCGTTAATAAACAAGATCTGAGCCATCGACGACTCCTGACAGAGCTGTATATTCATTAGATTTGTATTCTTTAAATAGAACAGGATTGTCTGCGATTAGTTAAATTAGAGAATATTAGCCTAACCAATAAGAAGAAAGTGACAGTGATTTAATTTACCTAGGAATATATTGTTATTTACTCTATCAAACGCCTTTTCAAAGTCGATATAAATCACATCGACTTGCTTTTCTTCAGCTAAAGAGTTTGCTATAAAATCTGTAACAGTTGCAACGTTTGTTACCGTGGATTTTTGGGAAACAAAACCTTGTTGTTTAGCTGAAATAACTGTTTTCACGTAGTTAATAATCCGCTAATATGAAATCTGTTCAAAGCGTTTGGCAAAGACTGGTACCATTGCTATAGACCTATAGTTGGTAATTTCTTGTGTGTCATTAGTTTTAGGTATTGGACAAACTAAAGCAGATTTTCATTTTTCAGGGAAAGTACATGTTTTTAATACTAAGTTGAGAGCAATCAATAGGATATAGTTAAACATATTTATACATTCATTGGCTATATAGGATGCCGTCAGATAGAACTGTGGTTTTGGAATTTAGCCTTTTCTATTTCCTTCAAATGTATTTGGTCAACATATACGATTGGGATTTCATCATAACTGAATTGCTGCCGTAAATCGTCTGTAGATGATGCTAGTGACGAATTAGTAACGCAAATCACGAGGTTTTGAGTTACCATCCTAATTGAAGCTATGTTATCACGGGGATAGTTTACGAGGCACTAGTACTAGCGACAACAGAAGTTACTCAATAGTAACAGTCGTACTATTATCTTACTGATAGAAGGGCTGTTGCTATTGGGTAACTTCTGTTTTCGCGTGCACTAGCGGCTCGTAAACTATCCGCGTGACAACAAGGCTTTAGGGTTTCCTAAGTTTTACCATGCGAAATTCGAGAGTGTATTGAGACATAGAGCACATCGTTGTCTTCCTCATTCCCTATTCATAGAAAGAGCGATTAAAGAGGAACGTTTGCGCAGCCTTCTATCACTTGTTGTAACACACTAATTATACTTTTTTGGCCTATTTCAGAAATATTTGCTATACGTGAAATGTACTTCCCATACTAACAAATTGTGTGAAGTAATTCTTTCTTAAAATGAATAGAGAAAATATTTTATTCGTTTACATTGCATGTTGTTCAACGGAAATTATCTTCCGGACACGCAAAGGACAAGAATAAAAGATATATGTTTGTTGGGTCAAAGCAATTTAAATGTTACAAGTGAAACGATATCAGGTAGTTATGATTAAACAATCGACAAAAAATTCAGCGAACATTTAAGTTACTCACGACAACTAAACATTAATGCACATAAGTGTGAGTGAATCTCTGTCCAAACTAAAGCACTTATAGTAAGTATTGTTTGTCTACTGAAGAACGTTGGCAGTAATTAAATTTTCTCTTCAACCAGGAGAATCCCAGGGTAGTACCTCTATTAAGATCTTTACCTTTACATTAAAGTCGTCAAGGTTACCTATTATACTTTCGTTAATAGTTTGTTAATGTATCCCGATGACATTAATGTTTTCGCTGACTGGAACGGTTCCAGTAGCAACTGAAACATAAAAGACTACAGTCCGGATTCCATTGTTCAATTGCTGTTCAAACACAAGGTTAGTCTACGCACTGTGCACAACTTTTACACGATGGTTCAACGAACACTGTAATTTCAGCTTTTCCTGCTCCGGTGACGAGTTCTCTCTCGTTGATCTGTTCGAATTGAGACATGATTGCAACCAGCTTACACTCATTTTCGATCATCTTGTCATATTTCTCCAGTCAATCATAGGCCTCGTTTTCGCACTGGTTACCTCAATACATCATTTCCGGACAACGCCACATTCACCAACACAAGTACCACATTCAAATTCTGTGACGTACAAGGGAATGATGCAGGAATATGAATTTGAGTTAATTTTAAGATCTTTAGTTAACTTTAGCTCAGACCATATGGATGATGATGGAATTAATTGGTGGAATGTAGAAAGTGAGAGGAAACGGGAGAAACCGGAGAAAATCCACGCACACGGTGTCTGTCCACCACAAAGCCCACATGGCATGAGCAGGGATAGATCAGACGACCCTTAGCGCTAGATGTGAGACCAATTGAGCCACCGCGGCCCATGCAGCAATATGTGCACGTACATCAATTTATTACTTAACCTTTAACTTATTCAATACTAATACAACTACTTGTTTTAAGTTCTCCATGAGATAGTTTCTGAAGAAAACCATTCTCAAGGTAGGGATATTAAGTTACATTACACATGTGTTTCTATTGTGATCGCCTCTCATTGTCAATCATTATTAATTTTGTATTTATTCTTAAATTTTCATTTTTGTAATCATATTTCTATAATTAACTTTTATTTTCACAAATATTTTATTCTGTTGTAAATTCTAAAGAATAATAAAGATGGCGGGTAGAGAAGCTCAACACGAACTCCCTTTAGCAAAGCAAGATACGGCAAACCACACAGACTTACGGAAATTATGACGTAGACCTATTGTTCTACTTTCCTTTAAGCGGCCATTTTGTTCATTTTTAAGACATCATACGATCGTCACGTGAAAGCACTAAGACGCACAAACAAGAGAGCAATGAACTATATTAACCTAATTATTTCGTCACTTCAAGACCGTATATAAAGGACCCCGACAGACCAATCGATCTGCTATCTCACACAGCCGGTCCATGCTGTCACTCAGTACTACGGTGCTAGAAGGAAGTCCAGTATAGCTTAAATCTCATCTTAACAGAAGCAGTCAATTTTGATACAAGTCTTAGAAGAACACAACTTTCAACTTTATTTTCCAAGGTATGTTTCAAGGATTTCTTAGAACATTGGTGCTTAAATAGTTTCATTGCCTGAACGATTCGTATGCTCTGTTAAATATTTTAGATTTGAATATAGCTTTTCGGTGTGTGCTGTATTTTATTTTGCTCATTAATCTTCGAGTTGAGATTCTGCGCCTTTTTAGGGAAAATGTAAAATCTTGTTATCCATTTCATTCCTAAAGCTAGAATATACTCTATCCCAGAAGTTACCATTATATTAGAGCTAATATCCACTTAACTCACTCTGAACGTCCCTCTCGTATTTGCGAATGCTCAAACCTTTATCTGAGTTACGCTCGAGTAGACTTCTCTTTAGCCCCCAAATAACAAAACCTAAAGTCTACGTAATATTTGCCCCCACAATTAGAGGAATAATTTCTCTATAATTGAACACAATTGCAAGACGAAGCCAGACGTTCACAGGACAACTTCTAGACGTTCACATGGTGAATGGACGCCCAAGTTCGAATCAAGTTCGAATACGGTAATTTCCCAATTTTGTTAAATTTTAACACATTTTTTTAAGTTTTTGCTTTTCGGTTAGATAAAATACACTAGTGTACTGCGCTTTTCTATATACTAGCTTAGGAACGTCGTGTTAAATTTAATTTGAATCGGATACATTCCTAAAGGATGTGTTGTCATCTTCCACGCGAACAATGGGAGAATATTCATCCCGAAAATATAGAACCAATTGATATTCAAACTCAATATTTGAACTACCCTTTGTTTGTTCTCCAAACAACGCAGTGTGTAGCTAATATTCAACAATATATTGCATATAATATCGCGCAAACAAAAACGGTTAACCAAATTCTGACACCCACCACTTTAGACAAACTTTTGCGTCATATATTTTCAGCGATTGATTTGCAAAATGAACAACAACGTGTAATTGTACTACAAACATTCATAAATAAAGCAATTACCGCACTTTTGGAAGCACAATATTTCTTTGGAGATTCTTTTACGTTGCATATAACAACGACTGCATACAATACAATCGAGTTTTTTGTCACTAGTGATGACAAATCAACAATTTTACATGCGAAACTCCCAAGTACAAATAACACGGCAGATATCATTTCTGTTCGACAAACATTAGCATAGAATATTCACACAATGCAAACGTGGATGCTACCACTATGCCAGTTGTATGCTGCAAAAATCATACAGTCAATTCGTCTTTATGCTCCTAAATATTCGCGATTGATTGCACTTGCACCCGAACAGGAGTTAAATCTTCGCGAAATATTACTTATTTGTGCAAAGAATTTTTCTGATAAACAGAAATTTGTACAATTTTGTAAGCGATTGACAAATAAGATTTTATCTTTAACATTGCTAGTTAAATTTAAAGCAGGGAATGCATTTTCTTTCCGCATGGAATTTGAAGACAATAATAAAATCAGGTTTACGATAAAGGATATGTAATGAGAACGGAATAAGAAAAAAAAAA